>CAUYQG010075424.1:0-22820 GCA_963574415.1 Tarsius wallacei | reverse complement strand
TTCTTTATGGCTGCGTAATATTCCATTGTGTATATGTACACTCCACTCATTTTATATCCGCTAAAGCAGAAACAGAGAGGAGATCCTGGTTAGGGAGATACGGGGGGCTGCCTCCTGACAGGTGGTCTGCTTGGCTTTGGCCAAGCTACTCAATGCTTTAAAGCCTCAGTTTCCACACGTGTAGTGTGAGGATAACTTCTGCAAACAAGGTCAGCTAGGTGTGACAAGGAGATGCCACATCTGAGGTTAGTAAGGTGTCATGGGACATGCAAATAAATCGTCCTGTTTTTCTGGTGCCACTGTAACTCCATCTCTTGGCTTCTTTCATTTCAGACCCAGGTTCCGTGTCAGAGAAGCACCAAGAAGTGTCCTCTTGGGAAAGACTGAGTGCTAAGGGGGCCCCGTGAGCTGTGCCCCTCAGAAAAGGAAGAAGGACTTCGTGGGACACCACCCACGCGAGGGTCTGTCCCTCACTTTAAGACCCGGCGGCGCGTTGACACCTGGACAGACTCACTGTCATCTTTTGATCTAAACAGCTTGTAGGACAGTCTCTGAAATCAGGAAACGTAGTTTCCAAATTATACCTAGGCCTGCGTTAATTGCTATTTCACGAGAAAGTCCCATAACCCTTCGGGAATTTCACTGACTCGTATGTCAACAGGATAATGTGCGTTTCCTGACTAGACTGACTGAGAGGATTCTGTGAAAATGGTTAGCAAAATTGATTTATGAAATAGAACCTTAAATTTTAATTGAAACGACATAAATGGAGAAAAGTGCAACAATCATAAGTATACATTTTCATGCTTTTCACAAAATAAAGACACATATTTAGCCAACAGCCACATTAAGAAATGAGATATTACCAACATTTCTCGTTTTCTAAACCCCATTTTTCACCAAGTCCCATCCCACCCCCTGCCACCAAAGAAACCGCTGCTGGATTACAAAGCCATTACTTAGTTTTGCTTGCTTCTTTTTCTTTATTATTAAAATGTTGAGGCATGATTTGCATGTCATAAAATTTGCAAATCCTAAGTGTTTAGTTACATGCTTTGAAAATTGCGTGCACTCACCCATCACCGCCCAGGTCAGCAAGGGACACTCACTCTCAGAAGCTTCCCCCAGACCTCCTTTCAGCCAGTTTCTCCTGTCTCACTCACAGCCTCCGTTGTGGTTGTGGGACAGCCATTTTATGATTCTTATCACCATTGGCTAATATTTCCTGTCTTGTGACTTAATAGAAATATAATCACACATGTCAGATTTCCTTGCATCTACTTTTGTTCATACAAAGTAATATGTTTGAAATGGTCTGTGTTGTGTTGGTTTCTGCTCATGGCCATGTAAGAGTCCATTTATGAATGGAGCACAATTTGATTATTTACAAGGGGTGCCAAAAATAAATACGCATTTTAAGTATGACGTTTACTCAAAAGACAGCATCAATCAAACAAATGCTAGCATCACCATGCGACAGGCAAGTCTATCAAAGAAAATGGAGGAAGCACGGTTGAGTGAATGTCATACAACACATTACTACCGTAATTTAATTCAACTTTGAAAAGTAATACATAGATAATATCTCTTAAAATGTGTAGACGTTTTTGGCACCCCCTGTGTATTCCTGTTGATGGAAATTTGGGTTATGGCAAAATTTGGGCTAGTAATCAGCAACCCTGCTACAATTGAAAACAAGGCAAGGATTTCCTCTGTAACCATTTTATTTAACAAAGTCCTTGGAGTTTTTTAGCTAGTGAATAGAAAAAAAAAGAAGAAGATGGGGAAAAAATACAAAGTATTCACACAGTAGAGTAGGAAACAAAACTGTCCCTACTTCCAGCTAGTATGACTATATAGAAAATTCCAATAAATCTACAGAAAAAAATCACTGAACTAATTAGTGGATTCAGCAGGAATGCAGAATATAAAGTAAGCATATAAAGATAACTGCATTTGTATACACAAGCAATGAGCATGTGGAAACACATTAAAAACATAATCCACTTGGAATCATTCAAAAAACGAAAAGCTTAGGTGAAAATCTAATAAATACATACAGAACTTGTACGCTTACAAAACCAAAATGCTGTCATCAAAAATCAAAGAGGATCTAAATAAACAGAGATGCACCATGTTCATAAATTAGAAGACTCAATATAGTAAAGATTTCAATTTCATGCAGATTGGTGTTTTTACCAAAATTCCAGCATCTCTCATTTTCTAATTTATTTAAACATTTCCATGGGGAGGCAAAGAAATTAAAATAACTGCCTTAATCCTGAATTATACCCCACATCTTTAAAATTTTTTAAAAATTGTAAAAGGAATTTAAACAGCTAAAGCAAATATTGCAAATATGAAAGAAGGTGGGGACTCACCAGCTGATTTCTAATCTTTCCCGTAGCTGTGTTATTAAAGCTCGCAGGCTATTTGTGTTAAGACCCAGAGAGGAGAATGGCAAACTCACAAAAAGACCAACACAAATATGCTCAATGAAACTTTGACTGGTGTGCAAAAGCAACTCAGTGGAGTCGAGGGACCCGTTTCAAGACAAAATGCTGGCCTGACTAGGCAGTTATGGCCCCCAAAGGTCACGGTGGAGGGTGGAGTACAACGCGTGGGCTAGTGATGTCGCTGCCTTCAATTGGCGCAGAATGTTTTCAAGCTTCATTTAAAACCCTTCAGCAAATAATATTGACCTGAGTTTTAAACTGTGTTAGTTTTCCACAGCTGCTGTGTAAAATGAGCACACGATTTGTGTCTTAAAACAGAACAAGTGCTTTTACCTTACAGTTCTGGAGAACAGACGTCCCAACTCAATTTCACTGGTCTAAAGCCAAGGTCCAGCAGAGTCACGCTCCCTGTGGAAGAGGGAGGGGAGAAACTATTCCTTGTCCGTCCCAGCTTCTTGAGCCAACTTCCTTGCCTTCGTGGCTGGGGACTTCCTCCTCCCAGTTTAAAGCCACCAGCTCAGCATCTGCACATCGGTCTCTGCTATCGTCCCACTTTTTGTCTGTATCAAACTTCCCTCTGCCTCTCCGTAAGATCACTGGAGATTGCAGTTAAGACTCACTGAAAAATCCAAGGTTATTCTCTGATTACAAAATCCTTTAACAGCTGGGCTCGGTGGCTCAGCCTGTAATCCCGCACCTTGGGAGGCTGAGGTGAGTGGATTGCCTGAGCCCGTGGGTTCGAGACCCGCCTGGGCAACTTAGCGAGACCTCATCTCTACAATAAATCAAAAATCAGCCGGGCGTGGTAGCGCGCGCCTGTAGTTCCAGCTACTCGGAAGGCTGAGGCGGAAGGATCGCTGGAGCCCAGCAGGTAGAGGCTGCAGTGGCCGGGAGCGGCAACTGCACTCCAGTCTGGGCGACCGAGTGAGACTCCAACTAAAAAAAAAAAATCCTTTATCGCATCTGAAAAGCCCCTTTTGCCCCAGAAGGCAACATTTACAGGTTCCAGGAACTAGGACTTGGCTATTTTTAGGAGTCGTTTTTCAGTCTAACATTCACACCTCACACTGAAATTAACTCAAAGTGCATCACAGACTTTAACATCTATTGCAGGTCCTTGAATAATATCCTGGCCTTTAGTGATGTTTTGTTGTAATGTTGACTAGGAATTTACTGTCTGTGTGGAGCCCGGGCTGTTCCCTGTATGCACATGGGTTTTTCCTGGGTTCTCTAGCTTCCCCTTACACCCTAAAGCTGTGCACGTAGGGGACTGGCATGTCTGAGTCGTCCCAGGGTGAGTGTGCATGGGCTGTGTGGTTGCCTCCTGTGATGGGATGGCATCCTGTCTGGTGGGTACCCGCCTTGCTCTGTGAGCTGCCAGCACAGACGCCTGCCACCACCACCCTGAACTGGAGTAGGCATCAATAACCATCTTACTTGTGTATGTTCATCCTTCTTAAAAGTATTATAGCTCACATTCATTTAAATGTTTAATATTGGAAGATTTAGACGTTTGGTGATGTTTCTGTGACCAGCAATGCTGTAGCACTGAACTCTTGTTTATATCAACTAGCTTACGATGAAATTGGTTTTGTTATATGCCATTTCACTTAAGTCTCAGTTTTCAAGAACCTATCAATGATATTGAGTACTTGCTATAAATATAAAATGTTTACAAGAACACATAGAAGAAAATTTCCAGAACAGATTGTTAGAAAAATACTTCTTTTTTTAAAAAAGCAGGATTTCTTGAGGACAGAAACGCTCCCACAGTGGGAAGAGACCCGAAGGGCTTGCTCAGAAAAATGCTTCTTAAATTATATCACAAGCCTGTTCATAAGAGGAAGAATTGAGAAATTGGGCCTCATTGAAGTGTAGAAATTTTGCTTTGTGAAAGACTCTGCTAAAAGGATAAAAAGACAAGATACAAATCAGAAGAAAACATCTGTAAAGCACATAGCTAACAGAGGATTAGTGTCCAGGATATACAAAGTAACAGCAAAAACAACAGTTCAATTAGAAAATAGACAAAAAGGCATGAAATGATGTTTTACCTAACAGCACATACAGATACCAAATAATTAAAAGAGAATATTTGCACATCATTAACCAACAGGAAAATGCATAGGAAAACCCTCAATGACTTATCAAGACATTTCTCTCTGCATAGGCAAAATAAAAATAGGGGCTGTTGGGTGTCCCAAGTCTGGCCAAGGTGTTGGGAAGCGGGATCACTCACACGTCGCTGGTGGGACTTTAAACTTGCAAAGTCATTCTAAACACGTTATGGAAATTTATCAGCAAACGAAAGATACAACAGTTACCCTCTTGGTCATTTACCCAAAGAAATGAAAAACTATGTTCACACAAAAACACGTACACAAATGTTTATAGCAACTTTATTCATAATAATCTCAAACTAGAAACGTATCAGATGTTCTTTAATGGATGAATGTGGCCACAAATGTGGCTTATTCATAGCATAGAACACGACTCAAAAAGTAAAAGAAATGATTATCGATATGATAAAAAACAGAAGAAATATACAGAGAATTATACTGAGTATAAAAGCCCAACTGTAAGTGATTGTCTAGCCTGTGATTTCATATATAGAACACTCTTGACATGTCAAAATTACAGAAAGGGAAGACAGGCTACTGGTTGCCACGTGTCAAGAGGGAGGGTGACCGAGAAAAATGGGCGTGGCAGTCAACGTGCAGCAAGAGTGGCTCTCGTGGCGATGGGAATATCCGGATTTGGAAGGCAGCTATGCTCACCACTATACCACCAACGCAATATCCGGATTTGTACCGTAGCAATATCCGTGCCCTGCTTGAGAAGGTGCACTATTCTTCCACAACCTGTAACCATTGGAAGACGTGAATGCAGGTACATAGATCATTCTGTATAACCTATTACAACTTTCCGTGAATCTACAATTACCTCAAAGTAAACAAACAAAATGTTTAAATCCCTTCAAACAGAGAAATCCTCCTCACTTCTGCACACAGTCATTGGCTAGAAAGAGTCATATAACGGTCAAGAATCCTCCCAGATGAGAGCAGAACCAGTCTATTGAAAGCATTATAGATGTTTACCACATTCCACTCTCTCTCTCTTTCAGTGCCCTCCCACCCACATACGCGTGCACACACATAATCCATATTCAAGTTAACAGCTCGTAGGTTCCGTCTGTTACTGCATGCTCCTCAAAGTTTGGAATGCTTATATGATGCCCAGCAGCCTCCACACCATGTCCTTGCATGTCTATTCTTGATGCAAACATTTAAGGACTAAAAATAAAATGTTTTCCTAACCACACACATGGAAATATCATAAAAGAGAAGAATGACTAATGCACAATATTCACTGCTACAAAGCAGTTCTAGTAACCCAGGTACACATTTTGAGGGCAACACGTGGGAATAGTGCTTTATTACCAAATTTAAAAAAGATTTTTTAAAAATTGTATTTCCTTTATAATGTCCCTGTGGGTTTCAACTCAGCCACTTGGTCATTGTGGAGAAATCTCTCACACTCCAAAATAAGCACGTTCGACTGTAGGTCTGGGGGTCAAGTGTGCCAATAATTTTCAAAAGAGACTGAACAGTTTTGTTCACCACTGCATTTTCATCACCCGATAAGATGCATTCTATCCATTGTTACGTAGAGTCAAAGGTGGGTCGATGTGACAGGCATTATTTTCGTGTGAGTAGGTAACATTTTGACACAGTCAGCAAGAGCCACAGGTAAACAGAAAGAGAAAAATACATTTATGTTTATGATGGTCTTGCTACAGCAATTGAGAGACTGAGTCTCACTGAAAAGAAAGAAAATGATTGGCTAGGTTGGGTATTGTTGGACTACTGTAGGTTTGCAACACAAACTAGCCAATTGATTGGTCTTCCTAGTAGCAGTAAGATGGCAACAACAAACTGCGTCCAATGAAACTTCAAGAAGCCAGGGAGCTAGTTAGGCGCTTGAAGTAGAGACACAAAGTGTGAAAGCCAGACAGCCCCTCTCCGGTATTGAGACCTTGTGATGTGCATCCAGAGGGTGCGTAGACTGCACACCGAACTTAATGTAAGAGCAGCACAATTCGCAGACATTTAAAGAAAGCTGATTCAAGCCGGGCTCGGTGGCTCAGCTTTGGGAGGCTGAGGTGAGTGGATTGCCTGAGCCCGCGGGTTCGAGACCCGCCTGGGCAAGCGAGACCTCATCTCTACAACAAATCAAAAAATTAGCCGGGCGTGGTAGCATGCGCCTGTAGTTCCAGCTACTTGGAAGGCTGAGGCGGAAGGATCGCCGGAGCCCAGCGGGTCGAGGCTGCGGTGGCCGGGAGCGGCCACTGCACTCCAGTCTGGGTGACGGAGTGAGACTCCAACTCAAAAAAAAAAAAAAAAAGAAAATATAAGTTACCACACAATGGGTGAAGCAACCATCATTGATGGAGGGGAGTGGTGGGATCTGGGAGGGGGAACACTTGTTTTCCTTCTATATAAACAAGTAATAGGAATAGCCCAGAGAAAGGTGTTTGCTAGGAGGATTAGTGGGAGGTGAAATCACTAATGGAGATCAAAGGGATTTATATGACAATCAAGCAAATAAATGATATTTTAGACCATAGGCAATGAGAAGCCATTAATTTATTTTTAAAGTAATCTTAAAGATGTGATTGGAAAGAATGCTGCTTTGCATAATCCAGGCAGAAATGCCAAGAGTCGCAATGGCATTGGTTACATAAAGAATTGACTCTAAGAAATAATTTAGAAATAAAATAACATGATATGCTGCCTAATTGGATATGAAGATTATGAAGATTCAGGAGAAGGCTAGTGCTGAAAGCACAGTGACACTCTTATTAAAGGGAAGGATCACACAAAAAAAGAGTAGGTTTTTGTAAAATCCTGCAAGATGAATATGTTTTTAAGTAGGATACCTCACCATACTCACCATACACTTTTTTTTTTAAAGTATGAGTCTTATTCTCTCACCAGGCTGGAGTGCAGTGGCATGCTCACAGCCACTATAGCCTCGACCTGCTGGACTCAGGCAATCCTTGCACCTCAGCCTTCCAAGTAACTGGAACTACAGACGTGCACTACCATGCCCAGCTAGTTTTTGATTTTTGTAGAGACAAGGTCTTGCCACGTTGCCCAGACTGGTATTGAACCCCTGGGCTCAGGCAATCCTCTTGCCTCTGCCTCCCAAAGTGTTGGGATTGATTACAGGCATGAGCCACCACGCCTAGCTCACCATATACTTTCAATTATATGTTAAGCATATTCCAGAAATTATATAAACACTGACTATGCAAAAACAGCAATAGCAAAAGTACCTATCAGGAGGAGATCCCAGGTTGGGTGGATTAGAAGAGAGAGGGGGAGTAAGAGTTTCAAGGCAACATGGTAGAATACTAACCTAGTTACATGGTATATATTATACATTACAGATGAAAGGTGGAGCGGAGGCTTGGGGAGCTGATATCAGCTGAATTAACAAGGTAGGAAAAAAGCAGTCTGTATAAATATCTAAAGACCTATTACATTTTGGTTATTTGGGCAATTGGAATTGCTGGTCAGTCCTAAGAGAGAAGTGATATTCAAATATGCAGTTTTGGATGTCATCTTCTGGAAGAGATATCATGTACCATAATGGTAAATTAGGATCCCAAGGAAAGAGTAAAGGTAGGGAAAATTCCAGAGGAAAGCAGAAAATTTAAAGGACATTCTTAAACTACAATCTCCAGACAAGGAGCTTCAATAGCACTCCGGAACTTGGTGGAAATACAGAATTACAGACCTTATCCCAGACCTATTGCGTCAAAAACTTTGGAGGTGGGGTCCAGCAATATGGGGTTTTTCAAGGCTTTCAGGTAATTGTTGTGAAGCTAAGGTTTAAGATTGATACAGAGAGATTCGGGGAAAGGAAACAGTCAATGAGACTTTAAAAATGAGCAGTCAGGAAGGTAGAAGAAAAAAACAGGAGGTGGAAATGTATTTAGAAATTCTTGGAAAGGAGAGTTTCAAGTCATGAAGAGAGCTCACCAGGGTCCAGAACTAAGGAGAAGGCGTGATGAGTATTTTATCCCCCTTTGCTTGGGGATATCTGGAAGAAGAGTTGCATTGAGTTAGAAGGATGCTACAGAGAATTTGTCAGGAAGAAGACAATGATGAGGTGAAGTCAGCAAGGAAGGATTGTGCTTCTGAGTTCATGGTGGTGAGAGAGCAGAAATGGAATATCTCTAGGAAATGAGAAGTCTGAGAGACTGTTTACTTCTAAGAAGGAGCAGTTTTTGGCAACAAGGATAAATCTCTGGCAAGAGCTTGGTGTCTGATAAGACAGAGAGAACAGGGTTTGACCAGAACAATCAGTGAGAGGCGAGAAGAGGGAATCCTGAAACAAAAAGAGAGATTAGCCTTGGCCTTCTAGGAGGAAAAAAAGACTAGAGGATGCCAAACTTGACACTTCCTTTTAATTTAAATTAAATGTGTAGGTTATTTAAATGATGGATATAGCCTTTACAGGCTCCTTTAAGAACATTAAAATGTTTTTAGCAAACCTGGACAAGTAACAACGCATGACAACAGAAGGAAAAGTTTAAAATATGACTTCATTTATAAAGATCTCCTGAAAAGAATTTTCAATTATAAAGTGCTGTGTTTTTTTTACAATTATAAAAACAATAAGTAGAAAGAACAGCTTACTGAATATTTAGGGCTATTATCTAAATCATATTTTTTTCTATTAAAAATAGAAAATATGGGATTCATTCATTCAGCAGAAATTTACTAAAAGATTACTATATGTCAAACATGGTCCTTTTTTCTGAATAAATAGTTGTGAATAATCAGACAAGCATTTTTTTGTCAAGGAGCTGGAGTCTATTCAAAAGGCTGATCAAAAAATAAACAGATATAGTAAATAAAAACAAACATTAGTGATGAGTACTAAGCACAGAAATAGATTATGGTGGTGTGATGACAGCGCTTGACTCAGTGGCTGCGTTAGATGGAAAATTGTGTTAGAATGATGCTGTGATAAGCCTTCATGTTTACATAATAATCCATTGTGTTTCCACTATATCAAAGACAGAGGGACTGTGTCCCATGCAGTCATTCAGAGACTAGGCTGATGCCAACTCTGCCACATGCAACACTTTGCATCCAAGTGTCCTCTGAATGATGGTATGCAAGGAAAGAGCATGGGAGATGGTACACAGGAGGCTTTTGCATGCCTGGCATCAGAGTTGCACGCATCACTTCTGCTGAGATTCTATTGGCTCATAGTCATGTAGTTACCACAGCTTCTCACCGCTAGGAAACAGCCTAGTTTTGTGCCAAGGAAAACAGAAAAACAACTTTTTGATGGAGAGATTTGCAGTCCTCCTCCAAGATGTCAGTTCATACTAACTTTGGTGAAAAAACGGTGGAGAATCTTAGAAATAGAATGATAATTGTTTATTATATTTTGACTGTGTTTATTACATTGTGACTATGAATAATAGATCAGAAAAAAACAGAAATGGGAGCATGAAGGCCAGTTAGAAGACTCTCACAAGTGAAAGATGTTGGTGGCTCAATGGACTAGAGTGTAAGTCTACTAGAGATAGTAAGAAAGTGAAATATATTGTGGCAAGCTTGAAGTTCTTCAAATGAGAGATACAATTTGGAAAAGGGACTAGGTACAATTTATGAATACATGTCTTCTGCACACATAGCCTTCTTAGCCCTTCCATTTCATATCAGAGATGTGTGCCTTCACTTAAAAGCTGTTGTATTAATTTTGGACCCAATTAACCTCAGTGGTCAGCTTTAGTCTTACTCAACAACGTTAAATCAATGTGGTTTTTTCCTCAGCTGTCATTACTGAACGCTTGGATGATGTCCCCTTCTGTAAACAAAAAGAGCAAGCATTTCAAAGAGCTCATGCAAGTTAAATCCTCTCTCTAATTCTTCAATAAGGTTGGAGCTAAATCCAGGGGTGAGAATCTCCAACAGCTGGGGGTGGGCAGAGGAAAATGAAGCTTATTTCAAAAACATGTGACAGTCATGATTCATAATGGGAATCTGGGTCAGAATTTGCAGCTGTGGAAGCACCAGGAAAAGATTACTTTTATTATAAAAACATGTACTTAATTACAGCTCAAAGCTGGAGTTGGGGGTGGATTGCATAGCTGGAAGGGGAAAGCAAATTAATTTGTTGACTTTTAAGGTCCTCTTACAGTGAAATATGCCCCCTCCTGTTTTGCGTTGGGTGATATCTGAAAAATTTTCAGAGTAGCCTCAAAGCAAGAGTGGGCAGGATGCAATGTCACTACAAATACATTAGATATTTCCTTAGGCTTGTGAACCGTAAGAGCTTTGGGCTGTGGTTTCTTTTTATAAAATAAACAAAGCCTGGCCAGCGGTCAGGATTGTTTGCCTTAGCCAGCAATATCACCTCTAGAGATGATGATGCCCCTAGTAAACAATGCCCTTGATTTTATGACACAGAGTCAAAACTGATTATTGGACCCCCTAGAGAGATTCTATTGATGGAAGCTAGCACCCTATTGTCCAGAAAATAAAGACAGTCAAGTATATATAAAGACAATATGTTAAAATGGTGACAGTTGAATTAAAATTGCCAAATCTTAGAGTGTTCATTATTTAAAAATCTTAATGACATTAAAAACTTTGTAAATTCATAGTAACTAGGTTGTGTCTTTTTTGGTCTTGTATTGAACTATACAAGAAAGGCAAAATAAGTCTTCCATCATCAAAAGATCCACAATCTAGGTAAAGGCAAAAGATGTGGATACATTAACAAGGAGTTAATAATCACGGTCACCTTCAGGAATAAGTCAGAGAAAGTAAGATTTCATAAGCATCTTAAAGGGATTGGAATCTGGTTAGTCAGAGACCGAGAGTTTTATAAACCAGACATTAGTAGAAAGCAAAAGCTCAAAAATGGTAGACACTAGGCTTGTTCATAACCAGTTTTTGAAATAGTAAGGCTTAGAAGATCTGAGCTGTAACAAAAATCATGAATCAGAGTACTATTACTGAATATATCTGTAGATTCAGAAAGCCCTTTAAGGAAAAAATGATCTGTTCATATCTGTTGCCCATTTTGAAACTGGAACGAGAAAAAAAAACGAAATCTTCAGTCAGTATATTTAAAACTGTAATATATCTTTTTTAGGCTTTCTGAATTATACTTTGAATAATTCTTTAAATTTTGGAATACATAACCAAAAGATAATATTTGCATGATAAAAGATTTATATTTTATTTTATTGAATCATGCAGTACGAATATATTTGATGTTAGGACACTAAGATATGTTCAAATTGTAATTATTTCTTTATAAGCATGCAAAAGATATTGCTAAATGTTATCACTGAATTTATATATACTAATGATTTTATGTAAGTGCTGTACATATGGCCAATTTGAAGGTATTAACATCTTAATATGCTAAGTTCTAAGTAATTTTAAATCATTTATATTTGAATTATCTAATGACTCATTCCTATATCATAGTTTCTTAAATTGCTAAAACATTTTAATTATTACAAACTATTTATAAATATTTATGACATTAAAACTGTCTTTGGTGTTGATGTGAATTAAAGAATAATAGAATCAACATTGACTGGGCAGGCAGCCAACTCCATTCTGGACCAAGTTATCCCACTAAACTGGATGCATAAACCTTCACAAATTACTTAGTTTCTGAGTTTTTCTAGTCTAGAAAATGGGTCAGTGGACAGGATTGCATTTTTGTTTCTTCTGTCTCAAAAAGCTATGCTGTTTATGTGTTTCAAAATGGTAGCAATGTGTCATGGGCAGATTTGGTCACATATATTCATCAAATATGGAAGCCACTGCCAACTTGGCTTCTGCAAATATGGCTTCATAGTTTGACTTATAGATGTCAACAGCGACAGACTTGGAGCTGTCACACCTGGGCCAAGGTAGGTCCAGTATTCACTTTTAACAGAACCCTAGGTTCAGACTTCTACAGAAGAATGTAGAAAGCAACAAATTTACTACTGGGACTTCTAATTCCACCACATACGACTTTCCTTATTTCTAAACCTAGCCACAGAGCTTGAAAATGGGGTATGGACATGAATGCCCTCTATATATTAGAGAAAATTAACATTCAATTTGGATGTTTTCAATTTCACTAGAATAAGCAAAACCAGTTAGCCTAATATGTATTAAATGTATCCAGGATTCAAGTCTAATTTAGAAATTTAATACTTAAGTTTCATCAAGAAGATGTGTCTTTAAAACATTGGGGCCAAGGGAATAGTCTAAAAGCACCATAGATCTCAAAGACAAAATCAGCTAGTAATTATAAAGCCAATAATAATTAGAACTAACAGTGTATAACATTTACTATATGTCAGCCTCTGCTCTAAGAGCTTTACATATATTGACTCATTTAATTCATTTAATCCTTACAACAAACCTCTGAGAAATATACTGTTGTTATCCATACTACACAGATGATAAAACTAAGTAACAGAGAGGTTAAGCAGCTTGTTCACAATCATATAGTTAATAAGAGGCAAAAATGATATTCACTTGAAAGTATGGCTCTGGAATCCAGAATCTTAATCATCTGCTATATTGACCCTGTATAACTGTTAAGAAGAAAGAAAACACCACCACAGAACAGCACAGGCAGGCAATTTTAGAGGTATATTGCTGGGCATGCCTCTGCTGTTAGCATTGAATTATTGCTCTAAACTGTTTTCATTTCTCCTCATGGACAAATGTTCAAAGAATCTTTAAAAGTTCCAAAGAAGCATAAAAGGGGGTCCTTGCCATAAAAGAGACTGCAGTCAAGTTTTAGTGACAATGTAAGCATAGGAAGGTAAGAACTTGCCTTACCCCAGAGTAGCGGCTATAGGCCCGAGCTGAACAGGAAAGAATGATTAAAAGTAGATATGAGAGGTTAGCGCCTGAATGTCTTTATTACTGTCCATGATATGGTACATGAAAATTTTAAACTCATCACTTATCTAAGCTAGCCCATTGTATAAAAACATATTCTATACAGAGATATGACATTATATTCTCATAAGGAACTAATTAGTTTATGTTGTTGATTGTTTTCCTCGATTATCTTATTACCAGGCTTGGTCTTCCATAGAAGACCCTCCCAGCATGAGCGAGGCTTCATAGACAGAGGCCCTATGAAAGCAGTGGTACCTAGAAGCAATACTAAGCACAGTGATGGGGGAAAGACTAAAGAGGGCTGAAAATGATTATGGGTTTCACAATTCCACATAGTAGTCTCCTTAGTTTATGATTCGAGAAAGAATATGTGAAAATGATGTGATTGAGAGGTGTATACTATGTTTAGATTTGCTTATTGAAAAAAAAACAAGTTACTTTATTTTCTCTTTACTGATCCCTAAGGGAAGGTAAAATTTCCTATCGTAGTTCAGAGTAAAAGCTTTTCTATTTCTTTTTCCTCCTCTTTCAAGTAAGATTCATTCTGGATATCTAGAAACTTTTTGTAAAATATTCCAAAGGGCATAGTTGATATTGGTTGCACTGCCACCACAATTTCTAGGACTGACTCCCCAGAAATTGTAGAGACTCCCTGAATGCCTAATGAACTGTTTTAGAAACTGTTCTATTTAGTTTTCCATTTGTTGGTTCCTTCTGCCATGTCCAAAGTTACTGTAAGCATTTTGATTTCCAGAAGCCAGATGGATGAAGTTTCAGAGAACAAAAGCTTCTTGGCTAAATAAATAAGCTGGGAACCTATTGTTCTTTGCGTCAACACTTTGCCCACAGACTGGTTTTGTGAGGTCATTTCTACATTTCCCAGATGTATTACTAAATATGCGAATTTTAGGAAGAATAGGAGTTAAAATGTTGCCTATAGAAATAATTATTTGAAAAAAATGTAGATTTGTATATTTCAATTGTGACTCTTCTGGTTAGAACTGCAGATTTAACTTTTAAAAAACTGCATACATTTGTGTATGTATATATACATACACATATGCACATAAACACATATATTGGCTTTAAATTATTTAATATATTTATTTTTCTCTCATTTTATTTAAGATAAATATTACTGCAATTGTAGTTATTGATTTTTTCTTTTATTTTACTGTTGATAAATAGTACAGTAAAAATTAGGGATATTGTTTATTTTTTCCTTCTCTAAAGCCTGAACAAGAGTAAGTTAAAATGTTTTGCAAAATTTGGACACCATATAATTTCAGGATGGGTACTTTTGAAAATGTGGTACAAAATATGAATTACCAAAGGAATTGCTGAGTAGAATATTTAGAGAAAAAAATAGTAACAACTATCAGATTTTCTTTGAGTACAGCATAAAATGGAAATATGAGTCTAATATTGAAATTCATCATTTTATTTCTTTTCTTTTTCAGTTTATTGGTGAGATACTCCTTCTCAGAAACTTTCAAACGAACACACACTTTTTTTGTCCTTTGATGTAATAGATAATTAGCCATCTGTGGAAGTTATTCAAGGAATTGCCTGCAAAGTGTGAGTGAAAATTAGGTTATAGGTAAGGTTATATGATACAATTTTTCAGTTGAGATATATGGCGCCAACCACATGTCTATTCTCCATGTCAGAGCACTATGGGAAGGAATCCCATAGCTATGGGAAGGAATCCCAAGGAATGGGGGCCAGTTTACTGAGTGTAGAGACAATTGCCCATATTAGCCTTAAGTACATGTCTGATGTATAAAACTTGATGCAAAGCATGTCTTAAAGTAAACCTCGACAAATCATGTTATTTAATGATAGGGATATATTCCAGGAAAGGCATTATAAGGTGATTCTGTCATTGTGTGAACATCATAGAGGGTACTTACGTAAACCTAGATGGGAAAGTCTACTACACACGTAGGGTGTACAATACAGCCTATTGCTCCTGGACTACAAACCTGTACTACTGTAGGCCTCATAAATGCTGTAAACTTGGGCTACCCTGAATCTACTCAAAAATTTTTTTTCTTCAATAATAAAATAATCTTACTTTACTGTAACTTCTATGCTTTATACATTTTTAAATTAGAAAATGACTGTTTTAGAGTGATATTTAGCTTAAAACACAAACATTATATACACCTGTACAAAATATATTTCTTATCCTTATTTTATATTTTTTCATGACAATATGTTTTAACTTTTTAAACTTTTTAAATTAAATCTTAGACACTAACACACAACTAAGCCTAGGTCTACAAAGATTCAGGATCATCAATACCACTGTCTTCCAACCCCTTAACCACAGACTGGTTTTGTGAGATCATTTCTACATTTCCCAGATGTACTACTAAGTAAATGACTCTTAGGAAGAGTAGGAGCTAAAATATGTCTACACAGATTCAGGACCATCAATATCACTGTCTTCCAACTCCATATCTTGTCCCATTGGAAAGTCTTTGTAGGCAATAACGTACATAGAACTGTCATTTCCTGTCAATGCCTTCGTCTGGAATATTCTGAAGGATCTGCCTGCTCTTTTGAGGAGTAGGTTTGTTTAAGCTAGTATCACCACAAATGCATGTGTAGTGTATTGTGCTATGACATAAAGAAGGCTATGATGCCACTAGGTGATAGGAGTTTTTTAGCTCCATTTATAATCTTATGGAATTACCATTGTATACGTAGTCCATTGTCTGAAATATCTTTATGTGGCACTTGACTATATTTCTAAAACTTTGGGGAGAGTAGAATCTGAAAAATAAGTTCCGTTTACTGTCCAAGCAATTCTTTGGAGAATCACAGGCGTGCTTCACATCTCTGTCAGAAACAAACCAATATAATGAAAATCAATTCAAAAATCACTTTGTAAAATGAGCAATTCTTCAAAAAATAAATTGGCATTCTGTTGTTGTTTTACCATGATTTGTGATAGCATGTCTTCTAAAGGACAAACTCTTGTCTCCAACCTACCACATAATCACAGCTGCTTTATGATTAAAGAAAAACCCAGAAATGTACTGCCAGAGATAGTTATTGTTTGGTTTTTCCCAAAGTTATTTTATGAAAAATCTTTTCTTCAGAGCATCTAAAAACACAAGTGGAACACACTTCAGGAGGGGATAACCTTGCACATTGGAAAAAGAACGCCCCAAAGCAGAAATTAGCAGAGTTCATTCAAATATTGTTGAAGGAAGAGTGTCCTGACATTCACTCTGTGACACTGGTGTTTTGGGAGGATTATCTTTGTTGAGTCATCCAACTATCTCCTATGATTCCAACGCTCTGCTTACCAAGCAATCATTTGATTACAGTTTGACTACCCATGGAGATTTGTGCTGGTTGGCCAGTATGGTCACTGCAGCCCATACTTTGACTTCACTAGGACTTCCAGTACTTTCAGTACTTTCAATCTTTGCTTTGCTCTTCATCCAACTTGGATTTCATGAGTGATTCCAGAATTTTGGTTTGCCCCTAGCCAACATTCTAAATGCCACTCCCTCATTTCTCTCTTTTCTTCTAATCCATACATTGAAGCCATAGCTCAGGGTGAACTTTAACCATAGCTCAGGGTGCTCTTTCTATATTTGCACCCAAGCTGCTAAATTCCATTGGAGAAGACCTGAAAATAATTGCTGAATTTATGGTGACTGACCTCAAGTAGGCCCTCAAGACTTTCTAGAGAACATTATGTTTCCTATTACACTCAGTTTCAGAACTCCACAGTGACTTTTCAAATCTTCTCTAATGCGGTCAGATCTCCAATTCTCCATCTCATCTTGATTTCTCTCTATAGAGAAGATGGAAGGTATCCAGAGGGAGTATCCTCATCTCCCTACAAGAAGGCGTGGTATCATGTTACACTTGTATGAATCACGTCCTTCTTCCCTTTGATTACAAGAAGAAAATGGAGCCACCTCTGTATAAAACCAATCTAATAGCCATGTTTGGTTCACTCTCCTCATCTTTCCAGAGACTTCATACTACTAAATATCACTGTCTTCCTTTACATTCCCTTTGACTTTCAACCATACCCTTTCTCATCAGTATCAGATATGTTTACATCTCTTCAATAAGGCAAATGCATGTTCACACACACTTGCACTTCACCCACTACAGAGGCGCCCTCTTCCCCAACAGCTGCCATTCTGTCACCTTTTCTTTCCTTCCAAACTTCTCTCAAAAGGACTCTATATTCAGTGTGTCTTTTCTTTGATTCTGTTTCATTATGTCCAGTGGTTCCTAGATAGGGGTTAATTTAAATTAGCTTTTTAATTTGCTATCTTCTTTTAAAATTGCTTTTGAATCAGTTTTTTAAAAAAAAAATTGAGTTAGAGTCTCACTGTCATCCAAGCTGGAGTGCAGTGGCATGCTCACGGCCACCGCAGCCTCAACCTGCTAGGCTCAGGCAATCCTTCCACCTCAGCCTTCCAAGTAGTTGGAACCACAGGAGCATGCCACCACTTCCGACTAATTTTTTTATTTATTGTAGAGATGAGGTCTCACCAAGTGTGTCCAGGCTGGTCTTGAACTCCTGGATTCAGGTAATCCTCTCACCTCAGCCTCCCAAAATGATGGGATTACAGACTTTAGCCACCACGCCCAGCATGAATCAATTTTAAATATTTATGTTTTCCTAGCACTACCTACTTAGCTTCATATGTCCAAATGGTCTACCAGGGGTGACAAAACATGTACACAATTTTTAAAATTAATTAATTAGTTTATTTATTTGTTTGTTTATTTTAACTTTTAATTTATTTACTTTAAAGATGTGGGGTACAATTCAGGGTTAGGTATACAAATGTTCATTATGCAGCTACCCTTGTTGATGAGGTGTGCCCACCATTTCCACAGGCAGATTCCCACCACTGCCAATCCCACCTCCCCGCCCCCCACTCCTGTAGTTTCCAGCTACTGCTAATCCTTTTCTTATAGTAATACAATAGTTGTTCAAAGTCCGCTCATGAGCAAGAACATGGAACCAATTGTGCTACCCATCAAAAGAGAACTGGATAAAAAAATTGTTGTACGTATACATGATGGAATATTATGCAGCCATAAAGGACAAGATTATGAATTTCACAGCAACTTGGATGAACTTAGAGGCTACCATACTGAGAAATCTATTGCAGAAACAAAGAACTGAGTATCATACGTTCTCACTCATAAGCAGACCTTGAACAATTATCATAGTACTATAAGAAAAGGATTGGCAGTAGTGGGAAACTACCAGGGATGGGGGTGGGGAGAAGGCAGGATCGGCAGTAGTGGGAATCTGCCAAGGGTTGGGGGACACACCTCATCAACAAGGGTACCTGCATAATGAACATTTATATACCTAACCCTGGATTGTACCCCACATCTTCAAAATAAAATAAAATAAAACTTCAATATTAAAAAAAAAATGATAATAGCCCCCCTTTTGAGTATTTGAGACCCAGGGTTATTACACTTAACAGTATTTATCCATTTTACCATAATCATAGACTGAATCTCTAAATTATGATTTATCCCCTCTCCTCATGGTGCCAACAGGGAGCACCACTGGGGTTCAGATTGAACTTCCAAGGCCAGTGGAGAATGTTCTCTCTGGCTACTATGTCCTGTGGGGCTGACAGCAACAGGTTATTCCCCCTTCCCTATCTTGCATCCGGGTTTGCATCTTCAGAGGCATTGCCCACAATTGCATCAGCATGGCTAAGGGTGCTGGATGGCAAGTACAGGGTCTCTCGTTAAGAAGCAGATTGCTTCATGCAGTCAGGTTGTCCACCTCTGCAATAAGTGTTTACCTACTCTCAGAGCATCCTTTAGCATGCCATTATATCTTTCTATTAGACTGTCACCTGTGGGATTGATACTAATATCCCTTCATATTGCCACAGCCCCTAAAGAAGGGCATGGCAGGGATTCAAGCACTCCTGCACATTCCTGAGCACATGACTGAGAATCCCCTTGTCTTCTATGCACTCTCAGTAAGTAGCTTCAGGGGATCCTTGACTTCCCAGCAGACAACCCACAAAGTTATAAATCCCTATTTACTCCCTTTCTTTGAACTATATAGTATCAATGTAAGTAAGTCTTGTGATTTGCATAACTTTCTAAATGCATGATATCTTATGCCTTATAAACTTCCTTTACTCTAAATGTCTGTATCTAAATGTAAAATGCAGCTGTAACTTAAGTTCTATACAATGCTCTGCTGGTCAGTGGCTAACGTATAGGTACCGACAACTCTGGACTATAAAAGTAGCCGGCTGCTGGGCATGGTGGCTCAAGCCTGTAATACCAGCACTTTGGAAGGCAGAGTCGAGAGGATTGCCTGAGGTCAGGGGTCTGAGAACAGCCTGAGCAACATGGCAGGACCTCGTCTCTACAATAAATCAAAAAAATTAGTCGGGCGTGGTGGCACACGCCTGTGGTTCCAGCTACTTGGAAGGCTGAGGCAGAAAGCTGAGGTCGAGGTTGTGGTAGCCGTGAGCATGCCATTACACTCCAGTCTGGGCAACAGAGTGAGACTCAAAAAACAAACAAACAAAAAGTGACCTGCTAGGCCTGAAGGGTGGACAGAGTCATTTTAGAAAGATCTCGAGTCTGGCTCTGTTCCCTAGATTCGAATTCAGAAAATAAACTTGTTTCTACCAGTTCCCTGTCCCTTTGATTTATTGGTATCAAGGGGAACAGCCTAGTGTTACTCAGCCCGTAACAGATTGTAAGGCAGACGAAATCACCAGTCAATATTCAGCCACTTACCTGGCGTGGTGGCTCACACCTGTAATTCCAGCACTTTGAGAAGCAGAGGCGAGGATTGCCTGAGCTCAGGGGTTGGAGATCAACCAGGGCAACTTTGCAAAACCTCATCTCTACAATAAAAATAAATAAATAAGTAGTCAGGTATGGTGGCACACACCTGTAGTTCTAGCTACTAGAAAGGCTGAGGTGGAAGGATCGCCTAAGACCAGCAGGTCAAGGCTGTGGTAGTCATGAGTGTGGCCTCTGCACTCCAGCCTGGGTAACAGAATGAGACTCCAACTCAAAAAAAAAAAATTGCAGCTGCTCAGCCCATTGTTGCACTTGATGTCCAGTAAAGTGGGTTCTCTGGTCACTTTCTATGAATTCAGGGGTGCTGTATGCTACCAGAAGCTGTGACAGTCCTATTATGGTTGAGTGTTGTATAGCTTGCTGGCTAGGGAAGGCCTGCAGTAATCCTGTAGTGGTATCAACACAAGTGAGAGCAAACTGGGCCACTTCTGACATGAGAAGGGACCCATGGAGTCCAATTGCCCTTGGGTCAAGTGCTCAAGGCCCCATTTTATATGTCCACCTTCTGCTGGCAGTCTCCACTGTGCCTTTCAGCATATACCAAGCAATCATTGTAGTCACTATGTCAGAGTATTTAATGGAAAGCCTTCAAGCTTTTGCAACTTCCCACAGTGTTTTCTGTCCATTAAGTTTCATCTTATGATGTAGTCAACCAGCTACATCCTTTGTGGGGGTTTCTTTTAGCCATCTTACAAAGGATAGGGTGTCTGTCTCATCATTCCCCAGACTCTGCAGGAAAGAGTGCCCGGAGAGATGGAAGATCGTGATTTTCTTTTGGAAGTTTGTGGCATATGAGGTCTAACAGTTAAGTTCGTAACTCATCCAAGAAAAAGCTATATACCTCATTGCTTAATATCACTATGGTCACCTTCAAAGTACTCTCCTTGGGAAGCTATGCACCAATGGCAGCACCTAGTCCATCTGTCAAAGCAATTTTGGAGCTCTTTTTCTGGAATGGCCACCAGAGTTGTCATTGTATTACCCTTGACATCCTGAATGTCATCAAAATGTCTTCCTTTCAATATCTTCTTTATATCTGAGTAAAGAAAAAAGTCATTGGGGGCCAGATCAGGCAAGTAAGGAGGGTGTTCCAATACCGTTATTTGTGTACTGGCTAAAAACTCCCTTACAGGCAGTGCTGTGTGAGCTGGTGCATTGTTGCGATGCAAGAGCTCCTTTGGGACCATTTATGCACACATCTTTCTCATGCCAAGATTTCAGTTAAGATTTTCCGATTTCTCTATCAATGTTTATTTGGTCTGCTATGCTTCTCATAGTCAGCTGATGATTTTGACGCACAATTCAATGAATTTTTGTAATGTTTTCATCAGTTCTGCTCGTTACTGGCCGTCCTGACCTTTCTTCATCAGTGACACTTTCTCTCCCCTCAGAAAAACGTTTAATCCATTTGTATTCTGCCATTTTCTTCATGGCATTATTCCCATAAACTTGGACTAACATGTCCCTGATTTCACTTCCACTCTTGCCAAGTTTAACAAGAAATTTAATGTTTGTTTGTTGCTCTAATTCAAGCTCCGACATTCTTGCAATGGCACACAAAAACATACAACAGCAATAATGGAAGTCACTCAGCAAGCCACCACTTCATGGCAACATGAACAAAGTTGTGAGACACTGATATACCAACATTATATTGTATTACCAAGTTGTTTCTACAGTGCTGCCAACATAAGTGCACAGTGGCAAGTTTGTGAACTTAATTGTCAGACCTCCCTTATAAATGTCCTACCTCCTATCTGGCCCCAAAGGAGCTTGTTTATAATTGTCCATTGCTGCTAATGCCATTGTGGCATCCACACTGTCAGTCCTTTGAACACTGCCCAGCTGTCTGTGCAAATTGTTAGTGGGCCTGGCTCCTTGGATATCACCAGCCACACTGCCTGCAATTCTGCCTACTGACTGCTCTGCCTTGTCCTGTCTTCCATCCAGTCTCTGTTTTTGTCTGGTATGCAACAGCTCGCCACTGAGGGGTTGTCCCCAACACAATCCACCTGTGTACCAAGCCTCTTCTGGGGTTGCGGGAGGCCAGCCCCTGCGGAGAGATTTAGAGGGTCTCTGGGAGGTGTGGTGGCATCGGCGATTATTCTGGAGAAACAAAGAGCCTGGACTCCTGTCTAGTGCAGAAGCCGATTCTGTAGGAGGGATAGATATAGAGAGAAAGATGGAGGGATAGATATAAAGAGAAAGAAAGAAAATGGACAACTGTTCAACGGATTGAGCAGAAGCCGTTTATTGAAAAGTATAGAGGGTTCTTATCCCCAAATTTTGCACATTCAGACTCAGATGTCTTCCATGTGAACAGAAAACCAGGTGCATGGGGGCGTCCCCCACCCACCAGATATTTCTTCAAGCATGGTGAAGAACAAACCCAACTTGTCTTTCCGTTCTTATGCTAGACTAATGTCCCTTAGAAGTATCAATTGTAATCTATATTTTATTTTATTCTACTCAGTATACCTATGAATAACTTTCCTATTGATAAACAATCTATTCCTTTGCTTCATCCTAACACAGACAATGGAACTTAAACAAAATAACT
>CAUYQG010075423.1:0-11179 GCA_963574415.1 Tarsius wallacei | reverse complement strand
TGGATGTTCAAAGTTCACTATATGAGTGAGAACATGTGATACTCAGATCTTTGTTTCTGTGAGAGGTCACTCAGTATTATAGATTCTAGTTCCATCCAAGTTGCTGCAAAATTCATGATTTTGTTCTTTTTTATGGCTGCATACTGACTAGCTTCTGCAAAGCCAAAGAGAGAGTTGGTTTTAAAAGCATTTTTAGAATATAGAGAACACATATCGTAGTAACTTGTAGAATGAGAAAACTTTATCAATGGAAACATTGGAGTAAGTTCTCCTTGACACAGAGGTGTAGAGCTAAATAATTGTTGCACAAAAAAGGCAACAGGAGAAATGGCTTCACTGGTGAATTCTGTAAAACATTTAAGAAAGAAATAATACTAATATTATACAAGCACTTTCTGAAATAGAAGAGTAAAAAAAATTGTATTTTTAAAAGCAAGTAGTAATGAGCCCTTCATTGCTCCCCAAAATCTTAAGAAATTGTAAGAAAATTGATATGTGAACATATTCAACATTAATATGGACACATAAATAATTAAAATACCAATACATCGAATCCACTAATATAAAAAGAAATGGCACATCATAACTAAACTGGCATTTTATGATGAAAAATATTAAGATGGCCGGACTTGGTGGCTCAGCATGTAATCCCAGCACTTTGGGAGGCCAAAGCAAGTGGATTGCCTGAGCCCACAGATTGGACACCAGCCTGGGCAACTTGATGAGACCTCATCTCTACAATAAATCAAAAATTAGCCAGGCGTGGTAGCACATGCCTACAGTTTTGGCTACTTGGGAGGCTGAGGTAGAAGAATCACCAGAGCCCAGCAGGTCAATGCTGGAGTGACCGTGAGTGTGCCACCACACTCCAGCCCGGGTGACAGAGTGAGACTCCAACTCAAAAAAAAGAAAGAAAAATATTAAAATATATAGATATGTTCTCATTATAGAAAAATCAAAGTGATTTCAATTTACTTACAAAGATTGGTGCTGAAAAGTAAATGTGCAAAGTTATGATCTCGTCTGAATATCAACAAAACACTCTAATCAGAGAATAAAGAACAACAATCAAATGAACCTAAAAACAGATGCAGAAAAAGCAATTGACCATATTCAACTCCTTTAAGAGCAAAAAATCAGCAAATTTAGAATAGAGTGAAATTTCTTCAACTTGGTAAAGATCATGTTATTTTTATTGATGATTTTGAAACAGAATTTGACAAGAACAGGAATAGGAGAGTCTATTCTTGTACATTTGTCGAAAGAAACAGGATTGAAAAAAGAATATATTTTATGCTTATGAGAAGCCCTTCTTGAAATTATTATGCATCATGGAAGGGGAATAACATTCTTAATACTCTGTTACTGATGGTTGTAAACATGGGCAAATATTATGGGGAAACCTAGAAAAATAATAAAGAATAGGAACAAAACAAAAATAATACCTCTTAGATCCTTCTCATGAAACTGTGTGTAAAAGAGAGAGCTACGTAGTAGACAAGCGAACTACTCCAACTAACTAACTATACAATGTCTCTCTGGGGGGCAGGGATATCAGGACTTATGTTTAGTTTATTTCCAGCTTCATTGTTGAGGTATTCAATATGATTTCATGGCAAAGTATCCATAAGACACAGGCTAGGTGACCTGAGTCCTATTAGGGAAACTTTAGGTGGCTGACAGAGCCTTCTTGGTACCCTTAATATAATACAGAATATGCCAGTCTTAAATGATCAAGCACAATGTTGAATGTTCACTAAAAGTCTCCTTTTCCTGCCTCAGGAATTGAAATCATGACATAGCCTAATTTATTGCATTTGGCAGAGTGCCTACTTTTTCACTTTTTTTTAATGGAAAGAAATTATTGTGTGGAATCAAAGAGACTCGTCCTTTCATCTGAACTTCAGGCCAGCACATTCTCAGGTAGGAATGAGGAGCACCAGGTTGTAAAGAACAACAGCATCAAGGGACTATGGACATTCAGCACAGGAATCCTGTCACCCACTTTGGCCAGTCTGGCCCAATGACTTTCCCTCAAGAGGCACAGAGCAATCTGCAGAAATTTCTCAAAGGGGAGCCAGTGATTCTCGGGGTAAGTCTCTTGAAGGCCATTTAAGGATATTGAGGTGGTATGTTGCTCCCTAAATTGGCTGTGGGTTAAATCTACATTAAATATAAAAAAGAGTATGGAGGGTGATGGAAATTCTCACACCAAGAAAATAATGTAAGCCTTTAAATAAAGAGCCACACATACCATGGAGTTAAATTATCTAACTGTCCGGGAATTGGGAACACTGAGTGAATACTTAATACCAAATTATAGTTCTGAGTCAATAGCACCTTTCAAATGTAGGGTAAATAATAATTCTAAGAGAAAAGTTTTCTTTTCCTACCTCAGAGGCACTTTCCTGTTCTACAGGTGAGCCAAATCCTGATCGGTCTGATGAGTGCTTGTCTGTGGATTTTAGCAAATGTCTTCGATTCATTTCATTCTTTGCCTAAATTTTCAGATTTAATTGTATTTTCCTACTTTTACCTTTTGGAACCAATCCTTGTAAGTACATTGAAATCACTTTGACTTTTTCTATCAATTGGAATGTGTATATAATTCTTAATTTTTCTCATCATAAAATGTCTTTGAGACCAGAACTTGGGTAAAAGTGTTGAGAACCATTTGGTACTAGGGGAAAAAAGAGTACAGATGATCCATTCACAAATTAATTCATTTAACTCTATTTTGGTGCAGTTGATCATAACTGGAACCCTGTCTATTTTGTCTGGAAAGAAAATCACAAAAGGCATGGTGAGTTTCTCTCTAAGTGTAAAGTATTTAAAAAGTACAGAATACTCAGCTATAATTTCTGAAATGACCAATCCCTCCCTGGTGTCTCAGGTTTTACACTTGTCTTGAGTTGAGATCCCAACATAGTCCCTTCCCCCGGCCCTGAGTTAGGCTCACGCAAGTCAACTTACTAGTTTTGGATAGCAATTCTGCATAATTTGTCAAGCATGTCCATTTTCCCTGTATTTTAAATATAGAGCATACTGATTTGCAGACACATCACAAGTACTTGCCATTTTCAAGAATGTGGAAATGTGAACTCAGTTTCTGTTCTATTTCAGATTTGTGGCAGCATCGGAATAAACACCGTGGGAGCTCTATTAGCAGGATTGTCACTAATAATTCATGCTATCTGTTTTATTATTGTCTCTTTTCTCATATCAGACAACTTTGTTCATTTTTTAATGATGGTAAGTATTTCCAGATCCAGTGGTAAGATTTCTTGGTTTATAATATAATAAGTCCAAATTTATTTTCATCTCAGATGGTGATAGAGTCAACTTTAAGGACACCTGAAGAAAAGGGTCCAGAACTTGACTCTGAGTTAACTAATTTATCTATACTGTGAATTATTACTATGGTTAAGACTTAAGTATACCAGATGAAGCTAAACAAAACCTTTATTTAAGATGATAGCACGGTGGCTCAGCCTGTAACCCCTCGCCTTGGGAGGCTGAGGTGAGTGGATTGCCTGAGCCCGCGGGTTCGAGACCCACCTGGGCAACTTGGCGAGACCTCATCTCTACAATAAATCAAAAAAATCAGCCGGGCGTGGTAGCGCGCCTGTAATTCTGGCTACTCGGAAGGCTGAGGCGGAAGGATCGCCGGAGCCCAGCAGGTTGAGACTGTGGTGGCCGGGAGCGGCCACTGCACTCCAGTCTGGGCGACAGTGAGACTCCAACTCAAAAAAAAAAAAAAAAAGATGATAGCAGATTGAGTGCCAAGGAAATTATTCAACATTTTTCAATCCAGTCTCAACTAAGGTCAAATGAAAGAAAGTCCAGAGGTTTTCTTCCATTCTGAACAATGATAAGCCAAGTTCATGATGCTCTCTGAAGACTGTATTTATTTATTTGTTTGTTTGTTTGTTTATTTTTGAGTCAGAGTCTCATGCTCATCCAGGCTGGAGTGCAGTGACACAGTGACAGCCACTGCAGCCTCGACCTGTTGGGTTTTCAGGCTTGCCTTCCACCTCAGTCTCCCAAGTAGGTGGAACTACAGTCTTGTGTCACCATGCCAGGTGAATATTTTGATTTATTGTAGAGATGAGGTCTCACCATGTTGTCCAGGCTAATCTTGAACTCCTGGTCTCAGGGAATCCTCTCGCCTCCACCTCCCAAAGTGCTGGGATTACAGGCTTGAGCCGCCACACCCAGCCAGGATTGCATACTTAACTCAACCCACCCTCATCACTGAGCATGTATGTGGTGAAGATTATATGATTAATACATGAAGGATTCTAAAATTGTCTACATTTCAGACACCTCAGTAAAGGAGGGTTTTCAATGAGTACACATCAATGAGGTTAATTATATCACGAAAAAGTGGACAACAGGAGCTCACTTCATCTGTGTGGAAATTAAAAGAGAACGAATTTGCACATTTCCAAGTCTCTACATTATAATGTTTAACTATAATGTTACATCTGTACTTAGAATTGATCAGTAGGGGAAGCCAGTGCAAGATATTCTACTGCCTTTGGGTGTGTGTCTACCAGTTATGAATGGAAACAAGCAGTGTCCTAGGCAAGAATTTACATTTCTCAGTCCTGTAATCTTTTCTCCACTGTGTGGTTTTAATTGGCAGGGGCTTACGATTGTGAAGTTAATGCTCATCTTGCTTGAACTCATCATCTCTGTGACTCTTTCAGCATTTGGATGCAACGCTGTCCTTTGTGACGTGATCCCAGTAAGTGTGTGTGTTTCAGGTCATGTGAAATGTGTTCTAGAATATTCTCAGTCATGTTTACATTAACCCCTTTATCTGTTATATATAGACAAATCACATAAAACCCCCGAGAACCCGTTTCATGTGACTCATCAGTGTGAGAAGCCCTTAGTGAACATCTTTTTTTCTGGGATCCATATGCACAAGGTTAGATTAGGCACTAGTTGAGGGATGACTGGGTGTATGTGGATATGTAGATCAGAGAGAAAGAAAAGTTGGCCCAGAGGGGATCTACAGAGTCTATTAGGAGACCTAGGACCATGGGCAAATGAAATGCCACATGCTCATCTGGTGTGTGTTCATCTTCACAGGTGGTTATTGATTTATCCTCCAATGAACGTGGACTCTCCACAGCCACTCAATATGACTATGATGAGGTGGCTTTCCCACCCAGTGCAGGTGTTTGATATTTCTCTTCAATGAGCTAGACTTATTTCTGGACTTATTCTAATTTGTATCTTTGAAAGTATATCAGTGTCCAAAAGGTTAAGAGGGCCTTTAAAGGGGCTTTGACAAATAAAGCTCATTGATGTGCTGATGTGGACTTTTCTACATCTCCTTCTCTATCTACAATATGATTACATCATCATCATCATCATCATCATCAGAGATGGGGTCCCACTATCTTGTCCAGGTTGACCTTCAACTCTGGGTACCCCTTGGTCTCCCAAGTAGTGGGGACAACAGGAGAGTACCACATTGCCCAACCAACATGATTACATTTGATCATGAGAAATGAAGCATAGTATTTATCTGCATCAGGAATAGCATCATATCAGCTTACTTAGCATGAGAAAACAGATATGTCAGAGAGATTGTAGGTGTTTAGGACACCGGTCCACCCTTGAAGAATATGTGTCAAGATCACTGACCCACACAATTTCTAGAAAGCCGTAAATTTTAGATCATAGTGTAGTGCTATTTTGAGTTGTGAAATGACTCAATTGTGACAGAGATTTTTATTCTGATATTTTTTTCCACAGTGCATAAATGTTCCTGAAATACACCTGAATTGAAAATAAACCCTATTCTTAACATCTTACATGGTAGTAGGCATAGATTTCCTTATTTACCTTTTTTGTTTCACCGTAACATTTTATTGAACAATATAAGGTCAGTCAAGGTGCTTCAACATCAATATCCTATTGCTATTATCCTACAAGTAAAATAAGCAAATTCACACTTTTTTTTTTGGAAAAGTGCTACTTTTTTAGTCATTGCTCCTTGTCATGAATAGGACTAGCTGAGGCCAGTATGTTTCAGGTGGTGAAAGAATTCACCAAGACAGCTATGAATTTAGAAAGGCAGGTTTATTAAAGGCAGAGTACAAAGACACACTGCAAGGGAGTGGTGAGAAATTCAGCAAGGGAGGTTGTCCAGTGCCAAGAGGTCAGGGCTAGAGGGAAGTTTTATAAGGTTGTGCTGGGAAGTTTCGTGCAGTACCAGGGAAGTTGCCTATGTGAAATATGAAGGGTCTACAAAAGGGAAATTATGGGGGGGACCTAAAAACTATGGAATTTATTCATAAAAAATTGTGCATTTTTTTCTTATATGTTTAAACTTCAGTCACTTTCAAAGCACTCTCTGTTTATGCAATACCGCTATTGAGACCCTTTTTCCACTGCTCAAAACAGTTTTGAATTCTTTGAATTTGATGTCTTTTAGCGCTTCTGCTGTTTTTTGCTTCACCTTTTCCACACTGGCAAAACCTTTCCCTTTGAGGACTCTCGCATCTAGAGACAC
Source organism: Tarsius wallacei (assembly GCA_963574415.1). NCBI lineage: Eukaryota > Metazoa > Chordata > Mammalia > Primates > Tarsiidae > Tarsius > Tarsius wallacei. The sequence continues at coordinate 4,647 of CAUYQG010075423.1, read as the reverse complement.
AAAAAGAAAGTCACTAGGATTGAGGTCAGGTGAATAGGGATAGTGGGACATGCTGTTTTTGTCAAAAACTGCTCAACACTCAACATAGTGTGGTCAAGTGAGCTTGTAAATTGCTCATCATGAAACGAGCAAATGTGTTGAAAGACTCTACAAGAAAAACTTAACTGAAGCTGAAAGCAGCCTCTCCCAACAATGTTGGCTGGTACAGGGATGCCAATGGGTTTCTAGAACACTTACCTAGTGGGGGAAGCCAGTACTGCAAGGTCCCCTCTTGTAGCTATGTGATGTCCAAGGGATCTGCAAGAGGGAAGTTATCTGTGTGATGTATGAAGGATCTGAAAATGGTTGATTGATTGTGGAGTTCTGTTCCTTAAGATGGGGTTAATTTACAGCAGTGGTTAATTGCTTGTCCACTTTTAGTGCTCAGCTAATGGTCAATTTACAGCAATGTTTACAGAGATCAGTAAGCTTTTTCAACTCTTACTGTGGTCAATATATTCCTTGTAAATTTCATCCCGCGGTCCCTATTTGGGCCTTATAATTCTTCTCACTACTCTCCCTGATTCTTATTCTCCCTTACCTCATGGATTCTGATCCAGCCTGACATTTAATTATGAAAAAAGAAACAGTTGAAGATCTGACCCATTCAGAATTGTGATGGGTAAAAGGCCAGTTCAGCATCTTTTCCAGAGACAACGTATTGAACCAAACCTTCTCAATGAAGCTATAATCATACAGTAAAGACACTGTGAGAAATGCAGGGATCACTAAAAATATTCTAAAATTAATGTCTACATGTAAATGTCTTGATAAGGAAGCGTTGGCTGATTTGCATATTTTCTTATACCCTTGACATAAAAAAAGATAGAAACTCATTTCAAGTATAGTAAAAAGTAAATAATAATAAACTCATTTCTACGCCATAGCTGTCAATGGGTTGGAACAGTATACAAATGTGACCTATTCTAAAGGATGGGAGAACTTTTACAACCTTTTGAGCTGTATTAATCAGTTAGAATGAATGCAGCAAGACCCTGGGGTATGAATGGGTCCTACAGCTAACATGCAAGTCCACCATACAATTTTGTCTGAAGTCCCCTATATGTTTCAATAAATGCAAATTTATTGCAGAGGATTATGACTGTGATCTTCATTCTTTCACTGTTTGAATGTATCATCTGTGTCTCTTTCTGCTTTTGAGGGCTTATGCATAAAGTTCTTTATCTATTCCAAAGACGTCACCCAGAGGTCCAGCAGGTAAAGACCCTGGTTTATTAGAACTTACAGGAGGCACCAATGACTGCTGGTCCGTGAAGAAAGAATCCATGCCTCGGGACAGTACAACAAGCAGGTTTTTTGTTTTTGTTTTTGTTTTTGAGTGAGACTCTCACACTGTCAGCCAGGCTGGAGTGCAGTAAATAAAGTATAGTTATGTGATGTCCAAGGGATCTGCAAGAGGGAAGTTATCTGTGTGATGTATGAAGGATCTGAAAAATGACTGGTTGATTGTGGGGTTCTGTTCCTTAAGATGGGGTTAATTTACAGCAATGGTTAATTGCTTGTGCACTTTTAGCGCTCAGCTAATGGTCAGTTTACAGTGATGTTTACAGAGGTCAGTAAGCTTTTTATCTATTCCAAAGAAGTCACCCAGAGCCACCCCAGCATCAACCCCTCTACCTCAGCCTTCCAAGTAGCTGGAACTATAGGCGCGCTACCACAGCTGGCTAATTTTTTTTTTTTTAATATTGTAAAGACGAGGTCTCACTAAGTTGCCCAGGCTGGTCCCAAATCCCTGGGCTCAGGCAACCTTCTCACCTCGGCCTCCCAAAGTGTTGAGATTACAGGTTTAAACCATCGTGCCAGGGCAGCAAGCAGTTTTATAGTCAAGTAAGTTAATTATGCAGCTGGCTACGTGATGATAACAATCAGGATGTCATCCATGTTGTTTTGAACGCTGCTCAATTAACTTCGCTCCAAGTTACTGGGAATATGCATATCCTGCAGAGATCAGCCCTGGCCAGAGGTTATATCCTGAAGGAGGGGCAGAAAGAAGACACGTAAAAAAGAAAAGAATCAATGTCTGGACAATTGCCACATGCTTATGTTCAGGGCTTTTATTCCCAGCTCATTCTCTCATTGAAAATAATAATTTTTTTAGAGGGGAATTCTCCTCAGAATAAAAAACATTAATTGCTGTAAAATGACCAACAGATATTATAATACCTAACGGAGGTTGAAAAACTTCCTATTTTCTCACTCTTCTTAAAATGTATTTTCTTCATAAGTTTGAATGTTACTTACACACGACAATGGGATTTTTTAAATTGTGTACTCTAGTGTACACTAGATTTGAAGTGCAGTCGTAGTTCAAGAGACTAAAACAAGTTTCCTATAATGCCACTTCAAAACAAAATGTATGTAAGATAGAATATTGGTTGCCATCATTCTGAAGATAAAGTGATGCTGTTTCATGTTTATACTCAGGATGGTCCATACCATCACATAAAGAAAGAAGACTTATTCTTGATTTTTTAAAAAAGCATTCTTACTATGTATTTTGCTCAAAATATCTATAAGTAGGTCATGAGAGTAGCAAAGCAAGGGTGTGGACACAGGCAGATATGATGTAAGCCATCACACTGGGTCAAACATTAGATGGTCTATTGTGACTGTAAATCATTTCCAGATTCAGTGACAAAATTTTCTGGTATTTATACAAGTACAAAACAATGGCCTTAATATTTTACTCCAATCTCCAATGAGCTAAATACAGTACGTATTAATAATAAAAGACTACTTGAAGAAGGAAAGGGTCCTGACATTCACTCAAAGAATAAATTTCTTTGTGCTGTAAATTATTGGTGATGTTCCATCATGAATATATTTAGTGAAGTTAAATAAAATCTTCATTCAAGATGAGAGCAGAATGAGTGCCAAATAATTAATTCACTAATTTTGATTCCAGTCTCCATTAAGGTAAAAATAAGAGAATTCTAGATGATCTAATCCATTCAGAACAATGATAAGGCACAGTCTAGGATCCTGTCTAGATATGCCATATGTAACCCAAAATGCTCTAATACACTGGACATATGATGAAGAGCAGCATGAAATACTCAGGGATTCTTTCACTGTATGTTTGTTGTTATTGAATTCTTAAAAGAGGGAAAGGGAGTCTTAACAAATTCCTAAATTCATAAGGCTTGATCGAGCAGTGTTTTGATAATGCACAGGCTCCTTTTTTCCTTCCTCTTCTTCTTTTTTTTAGTTTTAAAACAAAATTTTAAAGAGAGAAGGAAGAAGAAAGATTCATGGCAGAAAGACCTGCCATGGACAAGTTTTTCAAAGAAGAAAAACTGCCTCAGTCTCCTTAATAGTAGTTACGTCAACAAAAAAGATGCTCAACATCTACAAGTAATTAAATTGTGTGTAAATTAATGTGAATAAAATGCACACTTCGATTTTGTATATTGCAGTGGTTATTTATGTCTATCTACATGTAGAGATGACCTGAATGGAGAGCTAGAGTAGAAACAGTACTGCCATAGCAAGTGTTTCCACAGGTTAATAATGAGAGAAAGCAGGGCCCATGGTATGATCCTTCCTTACTTAGTCCCAACGTAAATTTACCTGGCAGGGGATTTTGTCAAGGAATCCCCTCAACTAGTGTCCGGTCTTATCTTATGCATGTGGGTGCATGCATCAAACGTGGCCTCAGCATCATCTCACTCTTTCTAGATTTGGATGTAGTACTGAATCTTTACATATTTTGTTAGATTTATACCTGTGTACTTTATTGTTCTTTGGTATTAGTATAAATGTCATTTTAAAAATTTTAAAGATGTGGGGTACAATTCAGGGTTAGGTATACAAATATGGATTATGCAGGTACTCTTGTTGATGAGGTGTTCCCATCCCTCCCCTAGCAGTTTCCCTCTGCTGCCAATCCCACCCCTCCTCCCCTGGCGGTTTCCCACTACTGCCAATTCCTTTCTTACAGTAGTAAGATAATTGTTCAAGGTTCGCTTATGAGTGAGAACATATGGTACTCTTCTTTGTTTCTGTGATAGATCACTGAGTATGATTGACTCCAAATCTATCCAAGCTGCTGCGAAGTCCATATGTTTGTTCTTCCTTATGGTTGTGTAATATTCCATTGTGTATATGTACCACATTTTTTTAAATTCAGTCCAGCTTTGATGGGCAGCATGGTTGGTTCCATGTTTTTGCTATTGTGAATAGAGCTGCAAGAAACATGCGTGTGCAAGTGTCTTTTTTGTAGAATGACTTGAGTTCCTCTGGGTATATTCCCAATAGGGGAATTGCTGGGTCATATGGAAGGTCAATTTCTACTTCTTTCAGAAATCACCACATTGTCTTCCAAATAGGTTGCGCTAGTTTGCATTCCCCCCAGCAGTGTAGAAGCGTTCCTTTGTTTCCGCATCCTCACCAGCATCTACTGTTGTTTGTTTTATTTATTTATTTATTTATTTATTTTTTTTTTTTTTTTTTTTTTTGAGTTGGAGTCTCACTCTGTTGCCCAGACTGGAGTGCAGTGGCCGCTCCCGGCCACCGCAGCCTCGACCTGCTGGGCTTCGGCGATCCTTCCGCCTCAACCTTCCAAGTAGCTGGAACTACAGGCGCGCG
>CAUYQG010075422.1:0-20464 GCA_963574415.1 Tarsius wallacei | reverse complement strand
CCCGGCTGATTTTTTGATTTATTGTAGAGATGAGGTCTCGCCAAGTTGCCCAGGCGGGTCTCGAACCCGCGGGCTCAGGCAATCCACTCACCTCAGCCTCCCAAAGGCGCGGGATTACAGGCTGAGCCACCGAGCCCGGCTCTCTGTTATTTTTATTATTAATTATCATTACCCTGCTTAATATTATTCTAGAAATGAACCAGTAGCTCCAAGTTAGAAGTAATGGCTAAATTCCTATTCTATCTCATATAATAAGCCAGTTAGAGTCATAGTTGCGCAAAGAAGTGGGAAAATGTGTGTTGAGACAAGCACAGGAAATCAGTGATCTTGTGTGGGAGTTGAAATGCCCTTAAGTAATAAATGCCTGTCATACATAATAAAATACCATCCTGGGTTTTGTGTGTGTGTGTGTGTGTGTGTGTAGTGTGTGTGTGTATATATTTATGTGTGTGTGAGAGAGAAAGAGAGAGAAAGAAAGAGAGAAAGAAGGAGAAGGCAGAGAGAGAAAGAGCGGGAGAGAAGGACTGGGGATGGAGGGAGCAAAAGAGAGGCGGGGAGGGAGAAAGAGGAAGGAAGGGAGGGAGAGAGGGAAAGAGAGGTCTTTTGGGTTTGTAGTGGAGGTTGCATATCAAAAATCACATGTCATAAACAACCCTTGTCACATCTGAAACTTAACCCCACTAGGGTGAGGGAGTAAGGTTATTCAAAGGTGAAATGGGCCATCACGCAGCACTGATTTATGATCTTGTCTCTATTCCACTTATTTCCTTTTTTACTCATTTTGCCTTAATATGGCACATTTTCTTTTTCAGATATTTTTTCAAAGAATCATTTTCTTGTTCAACTATCCTGTATTTATAAATACATGTTTTAGTTTGGGAAACAAATATTTTTTGTTTAGTTATTTAAAAAATATCTTAAACAGAGCTTGAAAACCTCTAAAGATTGAAAAAATTTCCCTATAGTTATGGCTGGACAAAAAGGCTGCTTGGACATACTTCTTTAAACTTGGCTCGATGAGGCTTCTTTTAAGTGAAATGTTCACAAACAAAATCCAAAAGACAGGGAAAAACGTATGGGCTTTTTGTTTTGTTTTGTTTATTGTATTTTTAGTTAGTGAGGTTTATCTGGACCATTTTTCTATAGCCTGGAGCCAGTAGTTGTTCTAGTTTTAGATGCAGCTGAAATGGACAATTTTCTGGGCTCCTTCAGCGACACAGGCTATGGATACAGATCAGGGAACTCAGTTTTCATCTGTGAAATACAATGGAAAGGAAAGAGGCATTATAATTGAAAAAAATAGGTCTGGGTTTGATTGTGTACTTTCATAGATCAAACAGATGTTGGCATGTTTTGTTTTGTTTTTGTCCTCATCAGAAGATGGGGATAATAATGCCTATAAGGGGGTTTACTGAGATAAGCCTATAATGTCCTGGCATGCACGCAGTACTCAATAAAGAAGTGTATCCTTTCTCTTTTTCCCAACCTATCCTCAGAATACAAAGAGGTTGATTATGACTTAAATTATAAAGAGGAAAAGTTCTATCTTCCACATTTATTGCTCCCAGGGGTTTTGTCTGTAAACATCCACTTCCATGCCTCCCCTTGGTCTGGAACTTTCCTAATGACAAGCTAATGGGAAAAATAAATTGTATTTTTTATGCTTTTTACAGCACTTTAAAACACCTCAGTGAGCATCTACTTACCTAGCAAGTTTCAGAACAGGATCATATATGTAAAAATGAAAGGAGGGAGAAGTAGAGGCTGACAGGGCTAAAGTAAGTTAAGTTTCTACCGGGTGCAGTGACTCATGCTTGTAATCCCAGCACTTTGAAAGGCAGAGGTGAGAGGACTTCCTGAGCCCAGGGGTTTGAGACCAGTAACTTTGTGAGACCTCGTCTCTACAATAAATCAAAAAAATATTAGCAGTACATGGCAACCACATGCCTGTGGTTGCAGCTACTTGGAAGGCTGGGGCAGAAGGATCGCCTAAGCCCAGAAGGTTGAGGCTGTGGTATGATTGTGCTATGGCACTCCAGCATGGGCAACAGAGTGAGATTCCAACTCAGAAAAAAAAAGGTAATCTACTTCCCTTAATTGAATAAGAAACAACACTACCAATTAATATAACTTGGTAAAGATTAAATGAGGTAATTAACAGATCAGCGCTTTGACATGTTACATTCTGTTATGGGATTAGACAGACATTAGAGTATGCTTCAGTATAGAAGGTTTCTAAAAACCTTTATCTTTGAGGATCCTCTAAGACCCATCTCCACTTACTAGCTTCAAATTCTGTCACATATTTCTGTGAGTATATGTGAATTGCCTTCACTGCCTTTACATTCTGAAATGGCACAGGTTTCTAAAGGCAGGCAACATTCACAGCCCTTCCTACATTTTCAGCATTAACCGATTGACATTTTTTTTAAAATAGTTTTATTCTTTATTTTTGAAATAGAGGATAATGTTCCCATGAAATCTTGGCATCCTGAAGGAATAACTTGTGTTTTAAAAATTTGCTCGGGGACATTTGCGGTATTAGGAACTCAAAAACCACATGGTAGTTTGACAAACCTGTGCAAACAAATTGAATTTGTTCAAGAGAGTCTTTGGGTTGCCTCATTCTAGAATGCTGAATGCTCAATAGCTTCCTGACTTTAATGGTGAAGTTGGAGAACTTTCCTTTTGGAGAATAGTGATTATTTTTTATCTTGTGGTGGCAATACAGGAATTTGCCTTTGTGGCAGGTCTTCTGATGCTAATGTAGAATGATTGATTACCTACTCATTATTCTCAGAGTTGTTCTGAAATCCGGTGAAGGAACCAAAATGCAGTACGGTCCTCCCTTGGTAGCCCTGGGGATTAATCCCAAGAACTCCCTCTACCCCAGTTGATGCCAAAGCCCATGAATATTCAAATTTCTTATACAAAATGGCATGGTATTTGCATATAACCTATGCACATCCTCCTATATATTTATAAATCGTTTCTATACTACTTATAATTCCTAATGCAATGTAAATGCTATCTAAATAGTTGTTACATTGTTTTGTTTTTTAAATGTATTCTTTTTGTTGTTGTATTTTTGTATTTTTTAAATAGTTTTTTAAAAAATATTTTCCATCTTAGGTTGGTTCCATCTGTGGAACTGGAACCCATGGACCCAGAGGACTGACTTTACCCTCAGATTAAGGCATTATGCATACTATTTAGTAATAGAAATTGTATGTATTGGTTGTACTTCGTCTCTACAGGGTTTAAAAAGTCCCTTCCCCCACCATCCAAATTAGATTTGGACTGCCTAAGACCTGAAAAAGACAGTTTGTTTTAGGGAGGTGTGTAGATGCCTCCCTCCTACCCCCAAACATTTCTTCACAGGAGATGAGGACTGTGTTGTCTCTGAGGGTTGCGAAGCCTATTGTTACTTCATGAGGGAAGCTGGAGAAAAAGAAAAGATGGACTATGCTTACTGAAAAGGAGCCTAAATCTGTCCTTCATTAGGAATTAATATATGCAGCTGACTCTTGTGAATGTCTTGTCCAGAGCATTTAGCCAGAAAACTCTTTGTGGAAAGTGGTAGAAAAGGGAGAAAATATAGATATGCGTATATACACATACATATATATTATATGCACACATATGTATATATACACACATATATAATAATCTCTCAGATCATATTGATATATTTCCAACCAAAATTCAAGGATAGAGATGTGTGTGTATTGGGGGGTGTTTTTCATTTGTTTATTTTCACTTAAACTGTAACTACTTTCTTCTACAGCAAGAATCTGGGTTTTCATGAATGCAGAAGATGATAAAATTGGAATTTTCATAATTACCGTATTACTTTATCTCATGTTACAAACATAATAGTCTTAAAATAATCATACTAAAATTTTCACCATTAAAAATTACTGGGAACTGTTAAAATAGTTTTTGTGTATGTTTGCACATTATATTCAATTTTTTTAAAACTTCACTACTTTTCTTAAATATACAGCCATTATATAATATACTGTCTACCTTTAATCCTCACTTAGCTTAAGTTCTACAAGTAACTCTATGTTTAATATTCATCATCATTCCTAATGTTAATAATTCTCTACTCGTTTTGGTGTCTAAAGTACATTCTGTGATAGATTCCTAAGGAAAAAAAGTAGAAACAATATTCCTTGGGTTCTTGCATGTTGGTAAAAATTTGTGCCCCTTATATTTGAAGGTGAGTTTTGTTGAATATAAAATCCATGACTCATATATTTTTAAAGTATCTTAAATGTTACTCCATTTTTCTTCTGGCATAAAACATTACTGTCAGTGGCTGGGCACAGTGGTTCATAATCCCACCACTTCCGGAGGCCAAGACGAGAGGATCACTTGAGGCTAAGAATTTGAGGCCAGCCTCGGCAGCATAGTAAGCCCCATGTCTACAAAAAGTTAAAAAATTAGTCGGGTATAGTAGTGTACCTATAGCCCCAATTACTTAGGCGGATCACTCAAGCCCAGGAGCTTGAGGTTACTGTGTGCTATATTGCACTTCAACCTGGGAGACAGAGATTTTGCTGTCTCTTAAGAAAAAAAATAACTGTCCAAAAATCTGATGATAATATAATTTTCATTCCCTGATGTCATTGTGTCTTTTTTTTTTTTTTTTGGCATTGATACTTTGTGTGTACAGAAAATAAATTGCTTATGTTTTAAGGTATGTGATAGGCAGAATTCTATGATGGCTTCCAAGATGTCCATTCCTTGGAGTACACAGTTATGGACTGTTATGGACTGAATGTTTGTGCTTCCCCCATCCCTATGTTGAAACTCTAACCTCCAATGTGATGATATTTGGAGACAGGACCTTTGGCTGATAATTAGGATTAGATTAGTTCATGAGAGTACAGCCCTCATAATGGGATTGGCGGCTTTGTAAGAAAGACGAGAGAAATCGTTCTCTCCTTCCACATGCATGCACTGAGGAAAGGCCACATGAAGACACAGAGAAAAGGCAGTCGTCTGCAAGCCAGGAAGAGTGCTCACCAGAAACAGACTATGCTGGTACCTTGATCCTGAGCTTCCCAGCCTCCAGAACTATTGTTTAAACCACCAGTCCATGTCATTTTGTTATGGAAACCCAAGCAAACTCCTTTGAGTATAAGTAGGACCTGTGAATACAATGGGATCATCATTCTTATTATTAGGTTGTTTATCATAGCAGACTAGAAAGAGATTTTCCTCCTGGCTTTGATGAAGTAATCTTCTATGTTGTAAAAGGACTACATGGCTATAACCTGGGGACAGTGCATAGGAACCAAAGGAATCCTTGGCTAGCAGCCAATAAGACAATGGAGCTCAATCCTACAACCACAAGTCACTGAATTCTGAGACCCTGAGTCCCAGGCGTGATCACAGCCCTGGCTGACACCTTGATTTCATCCTGGTGAGATCTAAGTAGAGGATCCAGGTAATCCACGTATGCACTCCTGACACACAGAGATGGTTAAGATGATAAATTTGTGCTGCTTTAGGTCACTCAGTTTATTTGTCATACAGCAATAGAAAACTAATGCATGGTACAAGCTAAAAAGTTTTGAATATGCATTTGTATAGGGAACCATAAACAAAATTAAGATAATAAGTATACTTATCACCCATTAAATTTCTGTTTACCTTTTGTAATCCATCCCTCTGATTCTATCTTAACTTTCTTATTCCTAGGAAACTATTGATCTGCTTGCTTTCTCTGCAGATTAGTTTGTATTTTCTATATAAGTAGAATCCTACAATATGTACTTCCTTTTGTTTGACTTATCTCTCTCAGCATAATTATTTTGACATTTATCTATGTTATTGTGTATACCAATAGTTCATTACTGCTCATGGCTGAGTAGTATTCAATTATATTCATTTGCCACAAATAATTCATCTATCAACTGTTAATGCGCATTTGTGTTGCTTCTAGTTGTCAGCTATAACAAATTAGAAAGCTATAAATATTTGTGTAGACAATTTTGTTTAAACATATTCTTCATTTCTCTTGACAAGAGACATAGAAATGAAACACATTGACTATATGATAGATGTGTGTTTATTTCTTTTTTAATGTCCAAGCTTTTTTTCAAAACAATTTTACAACTTTACTTTCTTAGCAAAAGTTAATGAGAATTCCAGATGCTCCATATTCTTGCTAACACTTGCCATGCTTCATTAAAAAAAAGTTAGATATTTTAATAGATGTGTTGTGTTATGCTGGGGTGTGGTTTTAATCTCTAATATCCCTAATAGACATTCAAGTTGACCATCTTTTTATACAGATGGCTTATTTGCCATCTGTATATCTTATTTTATGAAGTGTCTGTTCAAATATTTTATCCATATTTGTAATTGGGTTACTTATATTTTTATTACTGAGTTTTGCAATTTTAAAAAATATATTCTGGGTACAAGTCTTTTATATAATTTGTAAATATTTTCTCTTAATCCATGACTTGTCTTTACATTCTATTAAGAGGATACTTCAAAGAACAGAAGTTTTTTTATGAAGTCCAATTTATCAATTTGTCTTTCTATAAATTGTACATAGATGTCATATCTAATAAATTATTAGTTAACCCAAAGTTACAAAGGATTTCTCCAATGTTTCAGTAAACTTTCAGGATACATATAAAAATCAGTAGCATTTATATATGCTGACAGCAAACAATCTGAAAAAGAAACCTAAAGAGTAATCCCTACAAAGCTGTAAATAAAATAAAATACATAAGAACAAATTTAGCCACAGAAGTGAAAGTTCTGTATAATGAAAACAATAAAATATTGATGGAAGAAATTGAGGAGGATGCAAACAAATGGAGAGATATTCCATGTTCATGGATTGAAAGAATCAATATTGCTAAAATGCTCAGTCTACCTAAAACAGTCTGTCTACAGATTCAATATAATCCATATGAATATACCAATAACATTCTTCACAGAAAAAGGAAAAAAATTCTAAAACTTATATAGAATCACAAAAGACCCAGCAGAGCCAAAGTCATCCTGAGCAAAAAAGAAGAAAGCTAGAGGAGTCACATTACCTAACTTCAAATTATACCACAAAACTATAGTAATCAAAATTACACTGTACTACTATAAAAACAGATACATGGGTCAATAGGATGGAATGGAGAACAGAAATAAATCCACACATTATTACTTAGCTCATTTTTGACAAAGGTGCCAAGAATATACATTGGCCATCTCTTCAATAAATAGTGTTGGAGAAACATGATCTCCATATGCAGAAGAATGAAACTAGACCCCTATCACTCACTGTATACAAAAATCAAATCAAAATAGATTAAAGACTTAAATTTAAGAATCTAATCTACTGTAAAACTACTAGGAGAGCTGTCCATCAAAACTGGACGGGATTTTAAAAATGTGGTACATATACAAATTTTGTGGAACAAAATTATGGACTCCTCAGCAACTTGGATTGGTTTAGAGTCTATAATACTCAGTGACTTATCACAGAAACAAAGAACTGAGTATCAAATGTTCTCACTCATAAATGGACCCTGAACATTTATCATAACACTATAATAATGGGATTGGCAGTAGCCAGAAACTGCCAGGGGAGGAAAAGGGGGACATAACATTAATAAGGGTATCTGACCTCAAATCAGGCAAAGTGGGGACCAAAGGTAGGCCCAAACTTTACCTGTATGATGACTACTTGTATACCTAATCCTGAATTGTACCCCACATCTTTAAAATAAAATAAATTTAAAAAACTACTAGGAGAAAATGGGGATAAATGCCCAGGTAAGGTTTTGTGTGTGTGTGTGTGTGTGTGTGTAAGACCTCAAAAACATAGGTCAAATGGGATCACATCAAGCTAAAAAGCTTTTTCACAGCAAAGGAAGCAACTAGCAAAGTGAAGAGACAACTCACAGAATAGGACAAAATATTTTCAAACTACCCATCTGATAAGCGATCAATAACCAGAATACATAAGCAGCTCAAACAACTCAAATTATTTGATTAAATAATTTGATTAAAAATGGAGAAAAGATCTGAATAATTTGATTACAAATGGGAAAAAGATCTGAATATACATTTTTTAAAAGAAGACATACAAAGTGCCAATAGGTATATGAAAAAATGGTCAACTTTACTAATCATAAGGGAAATGCAAATCAAAACCACAATGTTATATTATCTTACCCCAATTAGAATGACTATTATTAAAAGTAAAAAAATTACAGATGCTTGTGAAGATAAAGAGAAAATAGAACTCTTATACTTTGTTAATAAGCATGTAAATTAATACAGCTGCTCTGAAAAACAGTATGAAGATTTCTCAAAAAACTACGACTAGAACTACCATATGATCCAGCAATTCCACTAATGAGTATTTATTCAAAGGAAATATAATTAGTATATCACTGGGATACCTGCATTCCCATCTTATTGAAGCACTATTCACAATAGCCAAGATATGAAATCAACTTAAGTGTCCATCAATGAACAAATGGATGAAGAAGATGAGGTATATATGCCTAGTAGAATACTGTTCAACCAATAAAAAAAATTGAAATCATGTCATTTGCAGCAACATGGATGAAACTGAAGGTTATTGTGTTAAATTAATTAAGCCAGACACAGAAGACAAATATTATATGTTCTTACTCATATGTAAAAGCTAAACAACTTTATCTCATGGAGGTAGAGAGTAGAATAATGGACACCAGAGACTGGGAAGGATGAGTGGGTGGAGAGCTGGTAAAGAGGTTGGTTAATAGGCATAAACAAACAGTTAAAAAGAAGGAATAAGTTATAATGTTTGATAGCAGAGTAGGGTGACTATAGTTAACAGCAATGTACTGTATATTTCAAAATAGATAGACATAGGACTTGAAATGTTTCCAACACATAGAAATGATAAATACTTGAGGTGATAGATACTCTAAATACCCTGATTTGATCATTACATATTCTATGCATGTCACAAAATATCACTTGTATCCCATAAGTATTTACAAATCTTAAGTGTCAAAAAAAAACTTCAATCCATTTTATTCGCCATGAACAAAAATTAACTCAATGTGGATCATAGACTTAAATGTAAAACCTAAAATTATAACTCTTGCAATTTGCATTTGCTGTATATGGATTTATCATGTTACAGCATACTAAGTTTTTTGAGTTTTTATCAAGGGATTATGAATTTTGTTAAACAACTTTTTGACACCTATTGACATGATCATTCATTCTGTTAATGTGATGTATCACATTTAATGATTTGCATGGGTTGAGACCATCCTTGCATTCTGGCAATGAATCCCATTTGATCATAATGAATAATCTTTTAAATCTATTGTTGGGCCAGGTGTGATGGTTCATGCCGGTAATCCCAGCACTTTAGGAGGCCGAGGCAAGAGGATTGCTTGAATCCAGGGATTCTAGACCAGTCTAGGCAACTTGGCAAGATCTCGTCTTTACATTAAATCAAATAATTAGCTGAATGTGGTGACAGGGGCCTGTAGTTCCAGCTACTTGGAAGACTAAGGTGGAAGGATCACCTGAGCCCAGTAGGCTGAGGCCATGGTAGCCATAAGCATGCCGCTGTGCTCCATCCTGGGTGACAGAGTGAGACTCCGACTTAAAAAAAAATGGGTTGTTGAATTCAATTTGTTTATATTTTGTTGAGATTTTTGCATCTATATTCATCAGGGATATTGGCCTATAGTTGTGTGTGTGTGTGTGTGTGTGTGTGTGTGTGTGTGTGTGTGTCTGTCTGTCTTTGCCTAGTTTGGGTATTAGGATAATATTGGCCTCATAGAATGAGTTTGGAAGTATTCTCTCCTCTATTTTCTGGAATAGTTTGAGTAGAATTGATGTCAATTTTTTAAATGTTTGGTGGAATTAAGCAGTGAAGCCATTGCGTCCTGGGCTTTTCTTTGATGGCAGATTTTCTATTACTGCTTCTATCTTGTTATTGGTTTATTCAAGTTTTGTATTTCTTTATGTTTCAATCTTGATAGGCTTTATGTGTCTAGGAGTGTATCCATTTCTTCTAGGTTTTCCAATTTGTTGGTATATATAGTTGCTCATAGTAGTCTCTAATCCTTTGAATGTCTGTGGCATTAGTTGTAAAGTCTCCTTTTCCGTCTCTGATTTTATTTATTTGAGTATTTTATATTTTTTTCTTAGTTTGGTTAAAGATTTATATATTTTGTTCTTCTTTAACAAACTTTTTGTTTACTAATCTTTTGTATTTTTTGTTCTCAGTTTCATTTATTACTGTTTTGATCTTTATTAATTCTTTTCTCCTAATTTTAGGTTTGGTATATTCTTGTTTTTTGGGTGTGTCATCTAGTTCTTTAAGATGTGCCATCAAGCTGTTTATTTGAAGTCTTTCTATATTTTTTGATGTAGGCATTTATTGCTAGGAACTTCTTTCTTTCTTTTTTTTTTTTTTTTTTTGAGTTGGAGTCTCACTCTATCGCCCAGACTGGAGTGCAGTGGCCGCTCCCGGCCGCCGCAGCCTCGACCTGCTAGGCTCCAGCGATCCTTCCGCCTCAGCCTTCCAAGGAGCTGTAACTGCAGGCGCGTGCTACCACGCCCGGCTAATTTTTGATTTATTGTAGAGATGAGGTTTCGCCAAGTTGCCCAGGCGGGTCTCGAACCCGCGGGCTCAGGCAATCCACTCACCTCAGCCTCTCAAAACACGGGATTACAGGCTGAGCCACTGAGCCCGGCAACTCACTGCAGTCTTAAAACGCCTGGCTTCAAGCAGTCTTCCTGCCTCAGCCTCCTGGGTAGCTGGGGACTACAGGCTTGTGCCACCATGCCCAGATGACCTCTTGTTTTTAAGAAAAAAACCCTAGTGCCATCAACTGGAAACTCAGCTTGAGGCTGCTCATTCTGGATGAGAATCTGATGTGACAGGTTTGTTTTATAAATGTTAGCTGAATCTGCATCAGGCTTGGACATCATCCAAGAAGCATTTCTTCATGGAGGTCCACACAAATCTCATCCTCTCAGTCAACCTCTCAGGATCCCTGGGTGCAAGCCCAAGGACCAGGTTCCAAGGAGGATGTAGAAGAGTTCCCCTTTGAAGGCACCCCACAGATGTGACAGAAAACGAGGGGGCGTGTGGGGAAGTGGAGGGGGGGGGACAGGTACTACCTTCCATGCTGTCTGAAAAAGTTGTCTTCAAAGTCACGGAGTTTCTTTCGAATCCTTTTCTTTTCTTCTCTCATTTCCTGAAGGTGTTCCAAGAGTTCAGGTCTAAGAGGGAAGAAGAATTTCAAGTCAATTAAGTGAAATCTGCATTGTTATAAATGTAATGGACATGCAGCTAGACAGGCGCTGGGGAGAAAGGGGGAGAAAGTAAGCACAAAAGCTGCTGAGGGTCCCCAGGGGCAGGGATGGATGCTTCTGTCATAGGTACACTGGCATAGACCACCTAGCAAGTCTCAGGGCTGTGAAAACCCATGGCCCTTTGGCATGCTTTTCTTTGAAAAAAAGAAATGGTATCTGTGCTCAGTGGCAGCCATGGCGCTCAGAACACACGCTGCCATTTATAGAGAGGACTCTGGTTGTTTAAGCAAGACTTAGAAGCTTCCTCAGATACCACGGATGAAGCAGATCAAAAATAACTGAGGCAGATTTCTTGCAAAATAGTCACTGCAGGTAGTCACTTCTGTTTTGTCAGCCAAGTTATTTAAATACAAAGGCTGGAATCATATTTAAGAAAGTTATTTTCATCTAAACATTTCAACAGCACCGTGCCAAGGTGACATACATGGAAGCTGCATGGAGATTTGAGAGCCCCGTGTCCTGGCTGCACCTGGATGGCATTTTCTCATCCATGGGGGAAATAAACCCATCAGTGTCATCTTCAAACTGGTCCAGGAAGCAACGTGCACTGAAATCCGTCTTCAGAGTGACCGTGAAGTCTGGCTTTGTGCTGCTATCATCTTCTGACCCCTCCTCTTCTTCCTGGAGATACACAGCAACCCCAAGAAAAACTTGGTCACTTTTGGGGGCACTCTTTCCTTATAGGTATCATTCAATAATCACTTAATTATCCAGATACCATGGAGTTTCTTCTGGACCTACTTTTAGCAACACATGTACATTATGGATATATTGTTGAACATCTTCTATATGAACACATTTAATAACACAAACACTAAACACAGTCACTCAGTGGAGAAAACAGGCTATAAAACTATTTTTAAAATGAATTGTATAGCATGATGCAGATGTCAAGGTTGAATGCAGGAAGGAAGAACCATCATAATTTATACCTAAATCCAATGAACCAACAGAATCTAACATGCTCCAGCTCTGTGACAGTTCAAAAAACAGTCCGTCACCAGGAATCAGTGCTTTGAAGACATCTACTACTTATGTATGAGAAGATATTTATTAGGTTCTGAACATTTTCTGAAATCGAACAATGCAACCTTTCTATTTATGAGTTGAGATTAGAAAATATTTTGAGGTTGATTAATGCACAAAATTTTAGGAAATTTTTGAGAAATGCATAATATTTTTTTTTTTTTTGAGTTGGAGTCTCACTCTGTTACCCAGACTGGAGTGCAGTGGCCGCTCCTGGTCACTGCAGCCTCGACCTGCTGGGCTCCGGCGATCCTTCCGCCTCAGCCTTCCAAGTAGCTGGAACTACAAGCGCGCGCTACCTTGCCCAGCTAATTTTTGATTTATTGTAGAGATGAGGTCTCACCAAGTTGCCCAGGCGGGTCTCGAACCTGTGGGCTCAGGCAATCCACTCATCTCAGCCTCCCAAAGCGCGGGATTACAGGCTGAGCCACCGAGCCCAGCCTGTAGTTTTCTTTGTATTCATTATTTTTGTCAGGTTTTATTATCAGGACTCTATTTGTAAAGATACATTTGGAAGCTTTCTATCCCTTCCCCCCTTTACTTTAGAATAGCTTAAATATTATCCTTGAATAGTTTCTGGGACTCACAGATCATCAGTGCCTGCTCTTTATGGGAGATAAATCTTTCAATTCTTCCTACAGTAAGTGTTCATCTTTAAACTTTTCCAGTCAATTTTGATAATGTATAGTGTCCTAGAAATTTGCGCATTTAACCCAAAATTCTAGGTTAATTATCATTGCATATTATGCATTTTAAATTAAGCCTTGTTATCCATATGCATATGTAAATCTATTTTTCCCTTGATAGTTTCACTTGATGAAAAACCTGAGATTTGGAATAGTAGATAAATGTTGGCCCCAGGTTATACAACTAGTATGTGATAGATTCTAGATCCTTCTGCAACCCATGTGAGTCTAGAACTCATTCTTAACCATTGCATTATACTGTCTGCAAGGGAGCAGTCTTATTGTCATTATTTTATTATATGCCCATTTTTATTTTTGTTTATTTGATATATCAGAAATCTTGACATAAAATCGCCTGCGGCTTAAAACATTTTTCTCATTGTATTTGAAATAATTTTACTTTATATATTTCTTTTTTATTTAAACTTTCTTTTTTTAATGTTTAAGATGTGGAGCACAATTCAGGGTTAGGTACATAAGTGGTATTTTATATATTTCAGTGGCATGCTATTGGGTACACAAAACTTGACATTTATGACTTTCTAAGAGATTTGTAACTTTTTCATAAAATGCTTCTTTTTCCCAATTGATAATTTTTTTCCCTGAAGCATATTTTAGCAGTACAAATATTGTCACTCCTGTTTAAATGTATTGATTTTGCCTGATGTTTATTTCTAACTTCTCTGCGAGTCTCAGTTACAAATGATGGTTGTTGATTTCCTCATCTAAGAATCTTTGTCTTCTAAAATCTTTAGATTTTTTATTACCTTTTTCTATGCTTTTTGTTTTTAATGCTTATTTGCTCTTTCTCTGCTTTTACTTGCTCAGATGTTCTAGATCTATTTCCTTCAATTATTTGGAAATTTTATACAGTAATTTTCCTTTTACAACCACTTACTACTTAATCACATTCTAATGCCAATGATCCTATTACTATAGAATTGCATAGAACAAACACAGACATCTTGCACCCTGTCCCCTGTCCTTCCCTATGATCTCATAATCTTGTGAATAGTTATGTGTGTTTGTCCAGTCCCTTTTCTTGCACATTTCTTCTCTTTTAAAACATCACTCTCTCTTTTTTTTTTCTCATAAACAATATCATACTATACCTATTTTGCAAAGGCATACTTGTTCACTTAGCAAATATTTCCTGACTAGGAAATATTTACATATTAGTAAATTGTATATACACAACATTCTTTTTAATGAAAAAAAATGATTAATTGTATGAGTATTTCATGATTAATTTAAACATTGCCTTTTTGTTGGGCATTAAAGTATACAGTTTTTCTATTATGTACAATACTACAATCAGCATTGTTGACTATGTAAGTTTACGCATGTGTGGTAGTCAGGGGTGGCTTTGTGGACTCGCTATCTATGTAGTTGCAAAAATTTCCACACTCTGAGGAGTCACCTCTTTGGTTTGATGCTCTGCTATTACTGTCTTGAAATTCTTAACAATTTTAAAAAAAGGATCCTGTGTTTTCCTTTGGTACTGGATCTGGCAATTTCTGCAGCCAGTCATGTTGGTAGTTTTTCTGTAAGATTGGAATAAAATGTCTGGGTCAAGAGGTACATGTGTATTACATTTTGATAGGTCCATTCTGACTGACTTCTTTCCTTACAATGGCCACCAACAGAATGTGAGATCCTACATTTCTCTTCACTTTCCTCTACTTAAATTAATTTTTTTTGCCAGTATAAGGCAAGGACAATATTTCATCACTAGTTCAGCTTGTTTCCCTGAATAGTAGTGACACTAAGGTCTTTAATATAATTTGATACATTTTTTGATCCCCCAGTGTCTTAATCTTTTTAAAAAAATTTGGAATATTTATTTCCTCATGTCACTTGATGAAAAGAAGCTATTCCCTACTAGAGGAACTGGAAATTCCAGCCAACTGTGTGCATAGCCCTGGGGAGGGTGTGGTGGTGATGGAGAAATGTTTTACAGGACAAATAGAAAGACACTGAATCTTGGGATTAGATCTGCTTTTGAATGAGTTCCTTCAACTTTCTGAGCTTCAGTTTTCTCACATGTCAAATAGGAATAATTATATTCCAGCCCTCATAAGACTGTTATAAGGAGTCAATAAAATAATTATGTATGGTGCCGACTTGAGACCCATGGGTGTAAATAACCTTTCCCTCCCCAGCTCTTAAAATGGTTAGAATGCTTACTGCTATTGTAAAATATGATGGCAAAGCACATATACGTCCATCTTAGAAATAAACACAATTGATGGCATGATTTCATTTTGACCTGTGAGGATATTTATAGACTCTAGGAAGTATTTATATACCACCTAGAAAAATATTATAACCCAGCAAGTTATAAACCCTTTTTAAAGAAAAGCTGGAGGGGTCTAGGAAATTGCATTTTGAAAAAGTACTTCAGGTGATTCTAATACAGGTGATTTATGCACTACACTTGAGAAACACTGTCCTTGGAAGCCAAGTTAAAGCCAACCGTTTCCTGGTGCTGTTTAATTAAAGGATAATTATGAAACAGGTAATTGCTTTAGAGCTGCTTTATTTTGCCTTTCCAGGTATGTCAGCAAATTGTCTTGCCTCTTCTTACCAACTGCCTTCTTCCCTGTCCCCACACATATATACTTTTATCTATTTCAGATTTTGGACTTCATAACTTTGCTCATACCGTTTTCTCTCCTGGAATGTCACAGACTCCATTTCTCCTTTAGGTGAGTCACTACTCATGCTCTTAAACCTGCACCTATTCAGAAAGAGTTAACCTGGGGATGTTAACTGTCACAATCTGGCAGAACACAGTGCTTTTATTCTCTTTATGATTTCACAGTGTACAACATAGGTTCTGTGAATTAGCTTATTTGTTGATATGTCTGTATGTTTCAGGATTAACTTGAGTCCTCCTTGAGGCCAGAGACTATATAGCTTGTTCATCATTGCATTTCCAGTGTCTGTTGCAGAAGCATCCTGTTGATATATAGTTGTGTTTTTTTGTTTTGTTTTGTTTTGTTTTGTTTTTGAGTTGGAGTATCAGTCTGTTGCCCAAACTGGAGTACAGTGGCACACTCATGGCCACCCCAGCATTACCCTGCTGGGCTCCAGTGATCCTTCTACCCCAGCATTCCAAGTAGCCAGAACTACAGGCAGGTGCTACCATTTTTTAATTTATTGTAGAGACGAGGTCTCTCCAAGTTGCCCAGCTGGTCTCGAACCCGTGGGATACATAGTTTTTGTGTTGAACTGACTGTGTTCACTCCTCTATTTCCCGCTTCCATGTTAGGGTGCATCTGGGTTTTTCTTTCTATGCTTTTGTTACTTCTTCATGGGCTCCTCATTCTCTACTTAATGCTTAGATGTTGACAAGCTTGTTTCTCCCCTAGAGACTCTGAACTTCCTGTTCCCTTTGAAAGGAAAGTTCTGCCCATAGATTTTCAAGTGGCTTTTTTCTTCTTATTATTGAATTCAGTCTACGCTCAAATGGCCCCTCCACAAAAAGACCTTTCCTAGCCATCCATTCCAAAGCAGTTACCACCCCACAAGTCAATCTCTTATGTTGTTGTGATTAATTTTTCTCATAGTACTCTTCACTGCCTGACATTCTTCTGTGCATGTATTTACTTCTTTGCTTTCTGACTTAGACATAATGTTGCCATAGCCATGTGTAAAAGGGACAATGGCTCATTCACTTGTGTAAACTTGGCATAAACACAGACCTGGCATAGATAGAGAATATTGTATTTTGTTGGGTCAGTAGTTTGCTCTTTTATGGACAGAAAGCTAAGAAATCATCAGGTCACCAGGATGGTTTAGTAAACACTATTGGTGCCCGGGCATGCTTCTCTTATTACTGTCCATACCCTCAACTTGTGCAAGTATTGCCCACTAAGGCTCACAGCGGTGTCTTTCTGTAAGCAGGGACCACCTCGAACAGAAGATTATGCAGTCAGCCAATGACTGACTCATATGTATGTGCAAAATGCCAGCTCCCTTGCCTCTAGGCAGGGGCATCTCAGCTGTGTGCTTTATGCCACACTCCTGAAAAACAAGTTAGATCTAGTTTGTCCTGGGACCATGACTGTACTGAGTTCCTTTCCCTCTCCCTGCAATATTATTCTCCTTGCCCCTTTCTTATAGATTTCTCTTAAGAGCTCTCCCTCAATAAATCATTTGCATCTGACTCAGGCTCTGCTTCTAAAGAATCCAACCCAAGGACATGGTATTCCTTAGTAGATTGTAAGACCAAGAATCTATGTTTTTATTCATAAGGCTATTGGAAAATAGAGAAAATCTGGCCACAGATACGTAAGAAAAGCTGCCATACATAAAACAGTCATAGATTTAGGATTGTATTGTATTCATGTCCTTTTGGTCAAATACCCTGTCTAACGTGAAATAAAGCAAATTTAACTCACACAGTTAAAAATCTTGTAGTATCAATTGTCAGACTGATGGGTCATTTCTTGATTGTTTATGTGCTAAAGACCTTGAAAGAAACATTAATTCATTAGCTTATTTAATAAACACTACATGTCTGGTACCGTGTTAGGTGACAGGGTTTTAAGAGTGAATATAACTGACCCCTGACAGATTACCGCACCATCAGTAGTGTCTGCTTCATCCCTGTGCTTCCAGCTCTGTTGCTGTGAGTCTAGGCTCTGGGGCCAGAGAGCATTGACTCTGAATCATGTCTTAGGTACTTCTTAGCGATGCAACCCTACACATGCCCTTGAACTTCTCGAATCTCTGTTTCTCACCTGGAAAATATGCCTGTTTTATAATCTGGGGATCCAACCATTCAGTTTGGCATTTAATAAGTGTTAACTGGGTACTAGCATATGGTAGTATCATGAAAGTGTATTTGTCTCCTTAAAAAATGTGATTCATCTGTTGGTATGGTAATCTCCTTGTGTTCCTAACAAACTGAAAAATCTACATTTGATCAGGAGACAGAACATAGGAAGCTCTTTGAAGAATAATATACAATATAAGTAGTTTAAAATTTATCTTATTGAAAACATAAATTTGCTCAAAAGTAGACACCATTTGTACATTCATTATAGTCCTGAATTTGGTATTAGATGTCAACATGTAAAAAAAAATCTATAACAGGAAAATAATCAAAATAAAAATAATTATGTTTCTTCTGAGAAATTGAAAAAAAGCAAACTCCCATTTAGTCTTAGTAGTAGCCCTCAGGAAAACACTTAGTTCTCAAGAGAGGGTCATTTTTAGGCCTCTGATCTAAAGTCTACCTTGGTGGTGGCCTGTAAAATAAACCTTGTGGGCCTTCTTTGCTTCTGTTTCTTTCTGCAGTGGAAATTAAGGACAAGAACTACATCAATGGTCCAGATAAATCTGATTTTATACATTAGTTAAGGCCCTGAAATATTTCTGTGAATCAATGCTTTGCCCATCAATTCCTATTTTAATTGTGCATCAAAGCTAGTGTTTAACAAACATTTAAAAAAATGTTTTGTTAACTCTTAGATAAATCAATGCTCATTTTTTGTTTTCAGTGAAAATAATCTTTTGACACTCTTTTCTTCTTGATTTATAACTTGTCATATATGGATTATCTAAATGTGTGCCTCAGGGATGATCCAACTAGAATCTCCCCCAGAGACAGGGAAAAATAGCTTTTCAGAAGGCAGTTTTACCCCAAACTGTGGACAGGCTGAGATGAGAACTTATTGATTCTGAGTAGATGTGCAAACTATTTCCTAGGTGTGATGATTTAGTTGTTTTTTTCCCCCATACACAACTCCATAGAAAATTATGATTTTTCTTAAGAGAAGGGTTGAAATTGTGAGAACTCTCAGAAAACAAAACATTCTGTTAATATTCAAACATATCTTGCCGACCTATCCTTGTTTTCCAGATGCAAGAGTCTGTTCTGATTTGGGAGGCATAATTTTTCTTTCCTCAGGGGTCTGTTCTCAACATATCTTGTCCACTTAGAGGGATCCCGTACTAGTTACCTTGGACATAAGGGCTATGCTGTGGTCACTGGGATAAGCCTGAGCCTCAGCAACTAAAAGGCAGCTGTTTGCAGACTCCACTCCTTTCCCTGGGGAAAGGCAGTATACAGTCAGTCTCTGGTGTTATCCAATCTGTGTTTCTCTTTGAGGACTCTTGTCTGAGGGAACAGCTGCTCCTTCTGCCTCCTGGGCTTTGCACACAGATTAAACGCTGATAGTTGTGGAACAAAAACTATAGCAATAACTAGAGCCCGTGAGTTATTTAGCTCAGGGGGCCCACTGTGGTTCTTTGAATTGGAATAAATTCTTAAAACTTTTAACAGGTATTCTGGTGTTTTGCTACCTTTGATCTTGTCTAACGAAACATCTTTGAAATTAAAAACTGTAGATTTCCATTTATTTCCTGGGGAAGTTAGAGCCCTGGGGAGCCTACTTTATGAACACCTTTTCCCCCCTCCTTTCTAGGATGGAGATTTTCATGGACACATAAGCTTGTGTTCCTATGAAATGATTGCAAATCTTATTTGTTCACTTATCTCATTGTATAAAAAGATCTTTTTCATACCAGCCTCCTCTTTCTCCCAAAGTGCAAGTCGTTTAGGAACAGGAATCAAACCTGCATTTTTTTCAATCCCTCTTAATTCCCAAACCCCAGAGTGTTACTTTGAACAGAGCAGACACTCACTCCTTATTGTTGAATGAATGTATAAAGAAGAAAGGAAGGAAGAACAGAGGGATAGAAAGAAAAAAAAAGAAGAAGAAAGTCCAGTTTTGAGTAATTACATGTGCATAGCTCTGAAAAATACAAAAGAAAGTCAGACTTCAAATAGCTTTATATATTTCCTTAGGGCATACATTAATTTCTGGCTCATAAATGATTTGCGTGTAATTTATCCATTTACCCATAAGGCACCCTTTTAAAGATGGTTTTGTTATTATCCCAATTTTTACAGATGAGAAAGCTGAAACCCTGAGCTAGGATGTAAAAGAGTTGAATAGGAACCTTGGCCATTTGGTTCCAGAGCTTGTGCTCTTAAATGTTATTATGTTGTTTGGAATTTTGGTCTAAATTGCTTTGCCTGGTTTAAGAATGTTTATATTCAAGACAAAAACTAAAAAAAGAAATGAATAAAGGAGAAATTTGGAGATCCACTGAATCTCTGATTTGGAAAGTATAAGTGAACTATTAGGACTGAAAGAACAGCTGTAGAGATAGGGACAGGAGGTATCTGTCAGTGGGCAAGGAAGAAGAAAAAGAAAAAAAAAATAGTGAGGGGAGCCGGGCTCGGTGGCTCAGCCTGTAATCCCGCGCCTTTGGGAGGCTGAGGTGAGTGGATTGCCTGAGCCCGCGGGTTCGAGACCCGCCTGGGCAGGCGAGACCTCATCTCTACAATAAATCAAAAAATTAGCCGGGTG
>CAUYQG010075420.1:0-19031 GCA_963574415.1 Tarsius wallacei | reverse complement strand
GGCAGCGGGTCCAGGTCCCCGCCGCGGTAGGCGAGCTTGCCGAAGGGCCTCCTTCTTCTGCTCCACCTCCGCCACCTCGCCGGCTCCTCGGGAAGCATATTACTTTTATCAACAAATGTAAAACTGTTGTTGTTGAGTTGGCGTCCCACTCCGTCGCCCAGACTGGAGCGCAGCGGCCGCTCCCGGCCCCCGCAGCCTCCACCTGCCGGGCTCCGACGATCCTTCCACCTCAGCCTCCCAAGGAGCCGGAACTGCAGGCGCGCGCTGCCACGCCCGGCTGATTTTTGGTTTATTGTAGGGATGAGGTCTCGCCAAGTTGCCCAGGCATTTACAACTGCTTTTGAGAAGATATTTGTCATGATATGATGGGAATGTTACATATCTATGTTGTCTCCTACATGAAGAAATAAATGGAAGTTGGATTTGCGGCAAAAAGCAATGCCTTTGTTTTACTTTATTTTGTTATAAAGATGTGGGATACACGCCAGGATTAGGTACATAAATAATGTATGTGCAGGTGAAGTTTGGCCCTCACTTCCCCTTTGTGTTGTCACGTGCCCCCCCCTTCCCTTCCCTGGCAGTGTCCTGCGACTGCTGCTGGCTCCCTTGAAAGCAATGTCTTTGTTAGGTGTCCAGTTACATTTCTGAAATTAAGGACGAACACTGGTAGCTTACAGTGATCCCTTAATTTTTCTCTTGGAATCACAAGAAAGTAATTTTTTATATGTAACATATGGGCAATAACCAAGCAATATTGCAGTTAGATCGGGGAGCCACTAAGTGTATTCTACTACGTCAGCCCCACTTTTTCTTCATAAATTTCATCTGGTTGCTCTAAAAAGTTAAAAATAAAAATCTGTAGAAAATCTGTTACTACATGTGATACACGAACTGTTTTGATAAGTTTTGCCGGCAAAGTGAGCAAACATTGGTATGAATTTAGCTTATTTCAATGACTTCATTTACTACTTTTTACATTTAGGGCCTTTTTTTTTTTTTTGGTGGTGATTGCTGTAGCTTTTCTTTTTTGTTGTTTTTGCCTCAGAATTTTGAGATAAAAGATTGTGAAATATGCCATGGCCAAATGTTCAGAGTTGATTAGCAATGCAGTCAGAGTAAGCCAAATCTGGTGGGTTGGTTTGACTTCTGCTTTATAGTGGAAGGATTAACCCAAGGGGAAATGCTTAGTTATTTTCCTCCAGGCATAATGGTGGGTATGGAGTTGAAGCATCTTCTTTATCTGTGACAGACCTCGTGGAATGGAGATCCTTTGACTTGAGAATAAGCATCTTGCATCTTCCTCTCCCCTCCCTAACAAAACTGCCTGAAGGAATTATAACTGCATCAGTGATCACTAGGGTCTGGGAGGTGGAGGGAATGAGGAGTGGCTGCTTATGGGTAACAGATTTTCTTGAGGTGATGAAGATACTCTGGAATTAAATAGTGATGATGGCTGCATAGCCTGTGCATATACTGTAAATTATTGGATTGCACACTTTAAAAGGATGAATTTTATGATATGCAAATGTATCTCAATTTTCAACAAAGGAGCTAGAAAAAGAAAAGGGATTTCATACGTGAAGTAATCCTATACATGTGAGAAAGCAAGTTCCAGATCCCACCAACGCCTTCAAGTCCTCTGAAAAAGTAAATTCCAGGGCCGGGCTCTGGTGACTCAGCCTGTAATCCCAGCACTTTGGGAGGCTGAGGCTAGTGGATTGCCTGAGCCCGTGGGTTCAAGACCAGCCCAGGCAACTTGGGGAGACCCTGTCTCTACAATAAATCAAAAATTAGCCAGGCATGGTAGCGCGTACCTGTAGTTCCGGCTACTTGGAAGGCTGAGGTGGAAGGATCACCTGAGCACAGCAGGTCAATGCTGGAGTGGCTGTGAGCGTGCCACTGCACCCCAGCCTGGGTGACAGAGTGAGACTCCAACTCAAAAAAAAGTAAATTACAGAGAAACCTAGTTCTGAGAAAATGCAGAATTTTCACAGGCATTTGACATGATAGTAAAAACTAACGATTAAATGACCAATCTCACGTCTAAAATATTGTTATGAAGTGATAATTGAAGGACATGGACATGGGTAATCCTGTCTTAAACCTGAAAATGAAACAAGCATGTGTTTGATACCAACAAATAACCAAAAGAAGGATGAGGGAGGGGAGATACTTGAGTTTTGGACTCACAGAGTAAAGCTTTGTGTTTGTGTTTTTGAGAAGCAGTTGCTTTATTATAGTTTTTTTTCCTCTTAAACATTGTTAATTACAAATGCAAGCATAAAACAATAACCAGAAAAACCCACACACATTTTGATGCATATGAGAGATTTACCTAAAAGAGAGATTAGTTTTCCCTCCTTGACTTGAAAACTTTCTTTTATATTAGAGTTACGAAGTACAAGTGGGAATTTTCTACCTAAGTAGGTTGCATGTCGGTGACGTTTGGGCCTCTAGCTGGCCCTCTCTCCCCCGATAACGGACAGATGCCGAGTGGTTGCCCCTTGTCCCCTTCCCTCCTTCTCCCCTCCCTCCACTAGCAGTGACCATTGTCAGCCGATCCCACCCTTGTGCTGGTGTGACCAGTATCCAGGGCCTGCTTATAAGTGAGAACATATTACATTCATTTCTTTGTTTCTGTGATAGTACATTTAGTATGATGGTGTCCAGGGGCACCAAAGTTGCCGCGAAGGCCACGATTTTGTTTGATACATAAAAAGTAAGTAAAACGAAGGGCTGTCGCACTTTCTTGAATGTTTAGTTATATGCCAGCTCTTGTGATGATTGGTTTTAATATTTTATACGTTAAATTAACTATAAGAACTGTATTTTCAACTTAATTTTATTTAATTCTCATTTAATTTTGAGTTGTGGTCTCACTCTGTCATCCAGGCTGGAGTGCAGTGGCAAGATCATGGCTCAGCACAGCCTCGATCCCCTGGGCTCAGGTGATTCTTCTGCCTCAGCCTCCTGCGTAGCTGTGACTACAGGTGTGCACCAACACACCCGGCTAATCTTTTAAATTTTATGTAAAGACGAGGTCTCATTATGTTGCTTAGGTTGGTTTCAAATTCCTAGGCTCAAGCAATTCTCTCGCCTTGGCCTGGCCAGTGTACTGAGATTACAGGCATGAGCCACCATGCCTGGCCTCAACCTCTTTTTAAGTTTGGGGAAGCTAAAATTAGACATTATCCCTATGCCTCCCAAAGCATTATATGTGTGAATCCCTTTTTAAGAAGTTCCCAGAGACGAGTGAGGGAAATAACTTGCCTAATATATTACCACCCAGAAATGCCCACACCTTGGGAAATAGCCTTCCAGTGTAGCACAGACTCTCTGTGTATGTATCACATTAGGATTACATTGTAGGTGCTGTCCTAAAGCCTGTTTGTTTGTTGTTTTGTTCTACTCATGCAAAAAGTTAGCAGGATAGTTTCTTATTAAAATATGGTCCTTTCTATGATCCCATGGTATTTCTTTTTATGTATTATGATTTACCTAATTTGTCTGCTGTTGATAGAGATTTAGGTCATTTGCAAAATTTTGCCTAACTACATTGAGATGATTATCCCATGTTTAAGAATTATATCTTTTTCCTCAACCTTTTGTATGGCTTTTTTCAAACATACATGAGAGTAAAGAATGAAACAGTAAATCCTCACATGCTCATCATCCAGCCTCAACAGTTGTTAGCATTCTCCTGTTCTTGTTTTATCTGTCTTCCCTCCACTCCCCTCTACCTTCATTCCCCCTGGAGTAGTTTAAAGCACAGTCCGTGTGTCCTATCCTTTTACCTGTAAATTTTTTATTAAAATTTTTTAAATTTATTTTTTAATTTTTATTTTAATTTTTTTTTGTAGAGGTGAGGTTTTGCTGTGTTGCCAGGTGGTCTCAAACTACTGGACTCAAGCAACCTGCCTGCCTTGGCCTCCCAAAGTGTTGGTATTACAGGCGGGAGCCACTGTGACAGGACTTTACTTGTAAATACTTTCGTTTGTATCTGTAATAAGGTCTTAAAAATAACTGCAGTACCATTATCACACCTAACAAAATTACTGCCAGCTCCTTAATATCATCTAATAATTAGTCTATGTTCAGTTATACTCAGTTGTCTCAAAAATAGGACAGTTTTCTAATTCTGTTATTTCCTTTAGTTCTATTATTTATTAGCTGTGTTTCTTCTATAAAGAAGAACTTTGCGTCATCAGCTTGTTGGTGACTTTGAAATACATTTCTGTGTAGGAAAGTCATTTTGACTTCTTTATTCTTTCCTTGGATTTTCAGAACATAAGTTAGTACCTACCAGTCTCCAGAGGTGACCAAAGAGTCTTTTAGTATTAATATAACTCATGAGTTTAAACATCCTTGGTGTTCTATTCTGTTTGAGCATCTTCTTGATGTCTCATATTTGGCCAGTTGGAGCCCTTTCAAATCATGTCAGAAGGGCACAGAGCCCATTTGAAAGGGCCATTTCCCAGGAGAGGGAATTGGGGTTCCTTGGAGAGATGGCTGATTGTATCTCTAAGCACCAAGTGTCCAGATTGATAAGCCTGGGACATCTTGTCAGACTTGAAAGCAAGGAAGCACTTTGTCTGGTTTCAGGTCTCTTTTTGTAGAAGTCCTCCCCAGTAGATTAGGAGCTTCCGGAGGGCAGGACTTTGTTTCGATTTTGAAATTCCGTAACCCAGATCTGTCCCTGCTGGAGCTTCCTGCATCTTTTTCCTCCCACCCCTCCCATTCTGATGTAAAACAAACTAATTGGTCCCAAATGAGATATTTTCTCAGGGACTTTAAAAGGGACTCATTTTCTCTGTCTTAATGGCTATAATAGTTTCACCAGTGGTTTCCTAAGACTTGTTAGTGACTTTCTGATAGTTAATTTTTTTGGTGAACTTGGGAGTCCGGTCTTACGACTTTCTATCTTGTTGCCCTTTAGCAAGTACAGATAAAAGTGGTGAGAATTTGGCCATGTTTAGACTATAGGTTTTGTAGTTAAGGCAAACTATAGGCTCAGATAATACACTGGATCATGCAGTTTGGTAAAGGAAAGTGATTGACAGTAGTATGTGTACTCACACTGTTGTACTGTTTCTTTCTGTCTCTTTTTCTCTTGTATGGGTAGTCAGTGTTTCATGTGTGATTTAGAGCTAATTCTCACAAGTTTTGATCTCTCATTGAATCTTGTTTTCTTTAAATTGGGGTCTCACTCTGTTGCTCAGGCTGGAGTGCAGTGGAACAATCATGGCTCACTACAAGGACTCAGGCTATCCTTCTGCCTCAGCTTGCCGAGTAGCTGGGACTGCAGGTGTGCACCAGCCACCACACATGGCTAGTTTGTTTATTTTTATAGAGCCAAGGTCTCACTATGTTGCCTAGGCTGGTCTCGAACACCTGGGCTGAAGCAAACCTCCCTCTTCTGCCTCCCAAAGTGCCGGGATTACAAGTATGAGTCACACCCAGCCTGAATCTTTACTGACCTTCAGACCAAAACAGATTCTCCTTTTATATACCTTCAAAGCTTTCCCTTGTAACAGTTACCATGGCTTAATTTGTATTGTAATTATTTGATTAATGTTTGTATCTCTCACCCCCCAGTGACTACCTTTTTTTTTTTTTTTTGTGGTTGGGGTCTCACTCTGTTACCCAGGCTAGAGTGCAGTGGTACAATCAAGGCTTGGCACAGCCTTGACTTCCTGGGCTCAGGTGATCCTTCTGCCTCAGCATTCGAAGTAATTGGGACTACAGGCTTGTACCAGCTATCAGGCGTGGCTGAATTTTTTTGGTTTTTTTTTTTTTGTAGAGATGAGATCTTGCTATATTGCTCAGGCTGGTTTTGAACTCCTGGGTCCAAGCAATCTTCCTGCCTCGGCCTCCCAAAATACTGGGATTACAAGTGTGAGCCACTGTCCCTGACCCCCATTGGCATTTTTTTGGTTTAAGGATCTCCCCTCCCTTTTAAAATTGAGATACCTATACATTCACATACAGTTGTGAGAAATAATACAGAGAAAGGCTGGGCACTGTGGCTCACACCTATAATCCTAGCACTTTGGGAGAACAAGGCAAGAGGATCGCCCGAGCCCGGGGGTTTGAGACCAGCCTGGGCAACTTGATGAGACCTCATCTCTACAATAAATCAAAAAATCAGCCAGGCCTGGTGGCGCATGCTTGTAGTTCCAGCTACTTGGAAGGCTCAGGCGAAAGGATCTGAGCCCAGCAGGTGGAGGCTGTGGTGGCTATGAGTGTGCCACTGCACTCTAGCCTGGGCAACAGAGTAAGACTCCAACTCAAAAAAAAAAAAACAAAACCCAAACAAACAAAAAAACAAAGTAATACAGAGAGATTCCTTTTACAAATACCCAGTTTTCCAAAATGGTAACATTTTGCCAAACTGGTATAGTATCACAGCTAGGATATTGACATTGATATAAGTCAACAATCTTACTCAGATTTATCCAGTTTTATTTGTACTTATAGTGTGTGTCCATTGAATTTTGTTCTGAATACTTTCTGTTTCAACATTTTAGATTTGCAGTGATGGGGTGATAGGAACAAATGTCACATTTAATAGAAAGTAATTAATTTATAGATTAATAAGCATTATGTTCTCTTTTCTTTTAAATTCTGGTGAATTTAGTAATACAGACCATGATACTTTTGGGCCAAATAGTACAATAGCATTGTCTAACAGATGTTTTAAAGAACAGAGAACTAATTGATTAGCATATACATTCCTGGCACATCAAGAACACTTTAAAAAGGACTTTAATTAGTCTTGAAAACTATGTCATAACCTTAATCTGTTGTCACTTTGTTTACATGGGTCCCTCGCTTAGAACACTATGTTTTCATGAACACTGTGGAGTGATTTTAGTCCGGCTGTGGGTAAGTGGGACCTGATCTGATTTAATACCTTTTCCTCTTCTAATTAGATGAAGATGGTGCATGAACCTTGGAGGATTGAGATGACAAAGCTTCCTTTCTTCCTTTGTTTTTGCTTAGGTTTGAGGTACCAACAGCCACCATCAGTGGAAGTTTGGGGTTAATTTTTAACTCTATGTCTCTAATGTTCCCTTTTTGGTTCAGCTGTGTGATCAGTGTTGCCTGAGATGGCCTTTTCTCTGCTTTTTTTTTTTTTTCTGTATTTCTTGTTTAATCTGCTTTGTCACTAATAAATAAATCCTTGTGACAATATCCTCTCTTACGGTTGTGTCCTAATTCGGTATAATCTTATGACAGGGACTAGCTATGAGGTGAATTTGTAGAATGGGTCCCTGTAAGGCCATCCAGACCCATGGGCAACTTTCATTTCTCATGAGCATGTAGTGGGGAGGAGCAGGACAGTGGCAGGGGGCCCCTGGGAGTCAGCCAAGAATATTCCTTGTTTCCTTTCTATCCAGTAAAACTGGAAAACGAATTTTAGTTGGATGAATGTCTTGGCATCCATCCTAAGCTTTGCTAGTAACTGAAGAACTTGATTTAAACTTGTGATTTTTGCTCAGAAAATTTCAAATGGACAAATCATGATGTTCCAGTGAAGGTAATCTAGAGATACATAGTTTTTACATTTTAGAAGAAATATTGATACAGTTCCTACCACTCCCCCCCTTCCCTTTTGAAGGTAGAAGCTGGTCTTCCTGATTATACTTAAATTGTGTGCCCTCTGTGTTAGAGGATGCGTGGCAGGCTGGAAGCCACATGAATCATTAAGAGTTCATTAGATTCTGTCTGCAGCTGTTAGAAGATGTACAATCAAGCATGTGGGACTCTACCATTTTGCTCAAATGCTCAGCATGAATGATTTTAGCCACAGAGCTATTTTTCACTTTGAGAAGAGAGATCTCTTCACTCAAGAAAAGATTGCCTTTATCATTAAGAAACAATGTCCTGCTGAGTGGTGCACTAAATTCTAGTTCACATTTTGGGTATACTCCTTCCTCCCATCATGGGAGTAGCCTCCGGTGAAAAGGAAGCACAGTTTTTACTTTCTTTCTTCCTTTTTTTTTTTAAATTTTTATTTTAAAGATGTGGGGTGCAGTTCAGGATTAGGTATACAAGTGGTCATCATACAGGTAAAGTTTGGGCCTCCCTTTGGTCCTCACTTTGCCTGGTTTGAGATCAGATACCTTTATTGATTTTATGTGTCCTTCCTTATTCCCCAGTTTTTACTTTCTTAATAATATTTGATGGGTGTGGTGGCTTATATCTCTAATTGCAGCACTTTGGGAGACCGAGGCAGGAGGCTTGCTTGAGCCCAGGAGTTTGAGACCAGCCTAGGAAACATAGTGAGATCTAGTCTCTACAAAAAATAAAAAAATCAGCTGGGTATGGTGGTGAGTGCTTGTAGTCCTTGTACTCTGGAGCCTGAGGTGGGAAGATTGCTTGAGCTCAGGAGTTTGAGGCTGCAGTGAGCCAGAATCATGCCACAGCACTCTAGCCTAGATCACAGAGTGAGACCCTAACTCAAAAAAACCTCAAAAAACAAAAAAAAATGAGATTATGCCAACTGGCCGTTGTCTCTGGAGGGTGAGAGAGAGGAAAAGAGAGGGAGAGAGGAAATATGCCAGAGGCTTTTGGGAAAACAATTAATGTATTATTAGTGATATTTAGACTTTTTTTTATCTTTTGCCCTTCAAACTGAAACTAAAATAGCACCTGTGAGATTCATGTTTATTGTCATTTTACAGATAAGAAAACTGAGACATATAGAGGAAATAATTAGCCCAAAGTTGTGTAGCTGGTAAGTGGCAGAGTCTAGGTCCAGAGTCCACACTGTTAACCACCATGTGATATTGTCACATCAACACCTTAAACACAGGGCTGGCCGTGGTGAGCCTCCAGTACATACGGCATTCCAGATCATCTTTTAAAATCATAAATTGGGTTGTTTCCCTTTTCAGCCTCTCCATTGCCTTCCTATTAGACTTAGAATAAAATTTACCCTAACAGGGTAAAAATGACCCTGTGCCTATGACCTGGCTCAACCTGTCTCTTGGCCTTGTTCCTTTAATGTGCTCCAGCCCTGGCCTTTCTTTTGCTAGAATGCGCTTTAGAGGTCTTTCTAATGGCTGGTTGGCTTTCCCCCAGATCTTTATGTTATGCTACATCTTATCTTTTGGGTCTCAGCTTAAACTCACCTTTTAGAAGCCTTCCCTGACCTCTGTAGCTCAAATAGTCTCTTTATCTCTATCTGAAATTCCCTCCGCTTGAATGTAAGATTCCAGATAGCACAGACCTTGCCTGTATTGGTTAACTGTAGAATCTCTGTTGCCTAAAATAGTGCTTGGGACAGTGGCCACTCAAAACGTATTTGAGTAAGTGAGCATACTGAGGACTCGAGCATTTGTGTCTCTGGAGAGCCCATGGCTTTCCTGAGCCCAGTCTTTTAGAACCCTCTGGTTTAAGGGATATATGACACCAGCTGAGGACAGCTGGAGTCTACCTTATCAACTCTATTCCTCCAAACTCTGCCATCTCCCAAACTAAAACTTGTGGAGAGAGTTTATTTCCTCCAGTGTCCCAGCAGCAAGTGAAGGTGGAAGACATCAAGGATCTGAATATTAACACAAGGCCTCCTGTCATTTGTTGCTGTGCCTTGTAGGAACCTGTAAAGCAGCTCTTGGGCTTCAGGTCAGCACAGTGGCTGTATTTGCAGTGGTGGCCTTGAGACATCAAGAAAGGCTAAATTCTAGAACATTCTCTATAGTAGACATGTCTAGTACATTTTAAGAGTTTTTGGTTAAATAATGGAAACTTCAGACATTTGTAATAGTCCTCAGCTACTTGGAAAAACCTATCTCCAGGTGGACTCATCCCTTCTCGCAGCTGTGAATCTATTACTTGCTTGGTGCTGGGCTGTCTTTGCTAAAGTTGTGTTATGGTTACTAAAGAAATGTTTCTTTCGTTTGTTCTTTGGCCTGTCTAGAATACAAGTTCCTTATCTGAAATCAAAGGCACTTTGAGTTTTCTGAGGATCATTTGTTGTTTAATTGGCCTATCTCAATGCAAGGGCCAGGAGGCTCTGAAGGCCTCCTCCCACCTCTCTCAAGTGCACCGGTCACAGTTGCCCTCAGGGTTCCAGGAGGGAGGGGAGCTGGGCCTCCTTGACCCTGCTTGGGAGACACAAATGTCTCTGAACTCTGAATTTTTCTGAACTGACTCTGGCTGGGCTTTGCAAACTACCCCTGTCCTTCACTGATTTGACTGTGAGCCCAAGGGCACCAATGTACATCTGCCTGAAGTCTTAGACATGTGGATGAATCTCTCTCTTCTGTACTGGGCTTCTTTCCCTCTTGACTTGCAGTGAAAATTTTAATATTAAGAGAAGATTAGGTAGCAGTTTGCATATTAGGTATTGGATACTCTCATGACATTCTGAAAGTCTCTGTTTCATGTGTGTAAAAACATGCAAGTCTTAGAAGTTCACCAATTCACCAAAAGTTTGCCACTTTACCATCCCCATCTAGGAGGACAAAAGTAGTCACAGGAAGGAAGAGATATCATAACTTCTTAGCCAAGATAAATCACTGAACTCTGGTACGGTGTGTGTGTGTATTGTGTGGGGCTCCTGAGATATTTCTTTTCTTTCCTAGAACCTCTTTGTAGTCCAGAGTTCTCTCTGGGTTTCATGGCTTAACCATGGCATCATGAGAGAATAATTATTTGCCCATTTCACATTTTCTTCTTTCAAGAAGATAAAATGTGCTGGGTGGTTAAGGAGAGAAAAATGATACTTCCTACCTTCAAACTAGTGATTCTAGCAGGCTAAATGTGGTTTGCCTAGGAGGACCTCATGTTTTATGTTACAGCAAACCAGTTAGGAGATGCAAACCGTGTCGACTCCAGGCTTCCCTTCTGTGGGATTCGACTAGCAAAAGCTCCTGGAAGTGGTGGCCCTGGAGCTGGATCTTAAAAGATAGACAGGATTTGGGCAGGTAGAAGTAAACTTTCCAGGTGGAAAACAATGCCTGAGCGAAGCTGAAGCAGGCTGGAAGACTCTTCCTTGGATCCTGTGTGGTGAAGCCCTGGGGTCCTGCCCAGCCCCTTCACGCGCAGCTCCAGGAGGACAGGGCTGTTTTGTTCAGTCTGTAAGCTGAGCACTCAGGACAGTGCCTGGCCCACAGCCAGGCTCGAGTATTTGGTCAGTGAATGGAAGAAGCTGTGGATAATGACAGTCGCTGACATTTATCAACAGTTCTGTGTACCAGGCCTGTGCTGAGCTCCGTTAGGCAAGTTATTTCCCTTCATGCACACAACCATTTGTTTGTTGCTGTTGAAATTCCTCTTTAATAGGTGAAGGTAAACGGTAGAACTGGCACCTGAAATTGGGCTACCTGGGTTCAGAACCCAAACTCTTCTGAACTGTGCTTCCTAGGAAGAGATTGGTGCCCAGCCGCAGAGGGCATGAAGGCCATGCCAGGGCAGTTAAGCTGTTTTGTAAGTAGGCTGTGAGTGTTCATTGAAGGTTTTGAGTAAGTTCTTAGAGTGTTCCAAATTGTACTTTGGAAAGCCAAAAAAAATTGTGGTGGCATTGCAGCTAACTTGGGGATGAATCGGGGGTTCCCCAAAATAGTTCAGTGAGCTGCGAGGTTATGAGATTGGGGGTGGATTATTAGACTTTTAGTGGAACTTGTTGGGTAATAGCTTGAGTGTATAGCATTGGAATGTAGTTATTATCAAAACTACTAGTGGCATCAGAAAGTAATTTAAGCTTGAACTTGTGCTTTGAACACAGTAAATCCTCAATAAAATGGATTGATCTTGTTTTGGGATGTTGAGTCTCTCTGACCTAAGGAAGTCCTGTCTGTAGACACCTGAGGCATTATGCTTATAAATTACACCTCTTTAAAAGCTCTCCACCATAGTTCACTTGAAAACAGATCCTTTCGAGAGAGAGAGGCCCAGGTCGTTTCCACCAAGTGCTTGCATTTTATAAACTTGTACCTTCGATAGAAAGTGTAATGCGACCCAAAGCATATTACAGAGCAATATAATTGTGTTGTTCATAAAGTAATTGTAGGATTTGTGAAAGTGGGAATTCATATGACACACCTGGCGTGTGATCTGATAACCGAGTCCAAGAAGTGCAGCGCACTTGGAGGTCTGGTCAGTGGCCCCCCTGGTGTCCTCCACATCTTCTTGTACTCCAATAGCCACCCGCTCTTGGGGAAGGACTTTGAAGCAATTGCTTCAGAGGCACTTGCATAGTTTGTGGTTTGGTCACTTGGATTAAAGCGGTGACATGTGAGGAGGGTGCTGGAGCTCCATTAATAGGACTCGCAGCTGCCAATCTCAGGGCCTGGGGCCGGCTCCCGCTGCATGCCTGTTTTGACCTTCCCTGAAGCAGCCCTGCAGGAAAGCTCACTGTGCTTTTTTGTGTCTTCTCCTCAGAAGAGAGAGATCCCCAGCCTCTTGTTTGGAATCTTCCCTGTGGAGGGTTAGCGACAAACTGACCCAGAAAGGGAAAGGACTTAGAACAAGTTGTAGAATCTCCCGACTTTCATTGTGTATTCTGACTCTCAGTGCTCCCCGCATCTAGATTGTGCAGATCTGCTGGTCATGCCTGGTGAGCTTTGATTTGAGTTACTAAGTCAGGGCATGGTCCAAGTTGGAGCAGCCTCCTGAAAAAAGGCTCTGGGCTCACAGCATGGGGTGTCAGCTGTCCCTGCAGCTCTCAGGGCTCTGACAGCCTTTCTCTGCCAAGAAAGAGGTGAACATGGAAGGTCACAGCGAGTTCAGTGGGAAAGTGGCTTCAGGGCAGAGCTTAGGTTGGCGGTGGATGTGGAGGAAGTCCATTTCAAAGCTCATTTTGAGTTTTTTTTTCTTAATTAAAAAAGGACGCTTCTTTTTATGGAAACACAGCTGCTACCTAGAGCTGTGACAGTGCCTCCTGGAGTTGTGCAACAAGGCAGCCTGGTAGGAATGATGCACAGATTGCTTTTGGCAAATTTAGAATTACCAGAGAAAGTAGTCATATCTGTTGTTCAGCCAATATTTTCTGAGAGTCTCCTTGGTCTTGGGAAGACAAAACAGATTAAGACAGCTCCTGCCTTGAGGAACTCATGCCTGCAGATACCATGTGTCTACTTGGCCTGGGACAGTCCTAATTTATGCTGCTGTCTTGGTGTAAGAGCACTCCTTTTGAATCTCAAAGTCCCCCAGTTTGCATGATAAATTATTTGGTCACCTTACTCATAGTCTAGTGGTGGGAGGCAGGTCTCTGAGCTCTTAACACAGAATTGGGCATTGTGCAAAGGGCGCGCTGCCTGGCCTGTGTGTAGCCCACCGCCGCAATCCCCTGTGTGCAAAGCTCCTCTCCTCTGGCATGGCATTCTCCTACTTACACAGTGTCCCAGTCCCTTCTTGCCCCAGAGCTGCCCACAGGGGCTCAGTTCATTTAGGGCCCAGGAGGATGCGCTTTCCTGCCCACTGCAGCCCCCGGTAGCACGTTCTGGGCTGTGGCTTCCTTTCTTGTTTTTTCTTCTCAAACTGTGTTTGGGGAAAAGTGTCATTTGCTGATGGCTGCCTGTGTTCTGCCTACTCCCCAAGTCTCTTAGTTGTTTTGGAGTACGATCTTCTGTACTAGCATTTCCGTGTGCTGCCAGGCGCAGATGTTGATTAAAATGTAAGCTTGGTGGCATGACTTTGGATTTGAATTCCTCATTCTCTCCATCTCTGGGAAGAAAATGTAATGCCACAGAACGAGCCAGGCTTTGGAACTGCTTGGGCTTGGATGTGAGTACAGGCAATGTCTGTTACTAAAATGTCCAAGCACTTAAGGTAATTCTTCAGTGGTCTTAAGTTAGGGTGAAGCCTTTAATTTTAGAAATCAAATTAGAGTCATGATATGAGGTTGTCTAGTGCTAGGGCCAGAGAGATAAGGTGACTGGGTCTCAGACAGAATTGATTCCTAAAATGTGGTTCATATAAGGTTATGGGTAAATGTTAGGTTTCCTCTTTCTTTTGTTTCCGTCATTGCCTTTGGCTAAGTAGTGAATACTTCATTTGAAATGATGGCATCATGAACTTTCATTTTCATCCCATGCTCATTCTTTTTTGCTTATTTCTCCCAAATGTGATCCTGTCTGCTTTTGAAATTAGGGTTAGATAGGAACAGGAGGTAATATAAAAGAAGCTGACTTCCCCAGAGCTGAGAATTTGTTCCCAGTTCTCAGGGCCTTTTGTTTTCTTAGAGAAAGGAAGATAAGAAGAGATTAGAGCAGCAGATTAGTTTTTGATTTCTTTATCTTGCCTTTAAAGCTTTCTATGCTAGAACAAGTTGGCTTATCTTTCACAAGAGAATTCATAAAGCGTGTAGGCATGTTGATCTTTTTTTCCCCCCAAAGCTGCTATTCATTGTGTGTTTGGAAGCATGAATGAGCTTCTGGAGTGAAAGAGGGGCTCCGCCCATAAGTGAGGTTTCTGCTGATTCTCCTGCCTCCTCTGTAAATGGTTACTGGCTGCCTTTGATACAATGTCTTTGCTTTACCCACCTGTGATGTAGCTCTTCCAGCCAATCATCAGCTGTTTCTTGACTGCTTGCTCAGTACTATGTAAAAGGCACTCTGAAAAAAGTGGAGAAAAACTAAGTGCTGGCTTAGGTTGTCCTGGAGTGTTGTGGTTAGAGGTCAGAGAAGGGATAAGTGAAGGCTGTGTGAGGTAGGAGAAACCTCCATTAGAGAAGAGTTACTTTGTACTTGAACCTGAAAGGGATCAGTTGGAGGAAGGCACACATCATCAGGAGTGGGGTGCTAGATGGTGAAGGGTGCCATCTCCCTGAACCCAGGGCTCAACCAGTGCCTGTGGGGAAGTTATAGGCCTTGTGGTTCGCTTGGGGCCATCATCGTGACTTGCAAAGGTATACTCATGTGTGATAACATTTCAAAGTTAGTAGAGACATGAAAAATAATCTAGAACACTAGTTCATTTTACAGAGCGAGGAGCTGAAGCCTAAAAGGACAGGTGACTTTGTTTCCAGATTCTGAAAGAAGAAAATCAAACAAAGGCAGGAGAGGATTCTCTGTGCCCAAGCCATGTCATAGAAACAAAAACCAGAACAATAACAAAACCCAGAGGACAAAAGCCCAGCTTAAGTGTAATTTGCCTGTTGTGTTTCCTGCTTGTGTTTGATCCTCTAGTAAATAATCGTAGAGTTTAAGGTAGCTCCAAAGTGGAAAAGTCTCCAAATTATATTTTTCTGAAAATGTTCAGAGGAGCTGTTTAATATTCAGAGGAGCTGTTTAATACTCTGCTCAGTTGGTTTTTTATGGTGGAAGTCAAAGGACTCCATCAGTGTTGGAGCAGCAGGTTGTTTTCTAGCCTGACGTGGCTTGGAGTTCTTTCTTCTTTGTTGGATGATCAGATAAATCGGCGAAAGGCAGAATGCAGGAAAGGGGTGAGAGGTGCGGTGGGAGGAGAGTCGCATTGAAATCATGCTTCATGCTAGGCTGTGTGCTGAACATTTTCCCCGGGTCAGCTCCCCGGCCCTTGGAAGAACTTAGTTCCTTCAACACACGTGTTCAGCCCATGACAGCAGGGTCACAGGCAGGCCCCGAAGGTGCACTGCTTGCTCAGTTTCCTGTGCTGTGGCTTTGCTCAGAGGAGACAGAAGGCAGTGGACCTCAGCTCTGGGAGGGCTTGCTCTCCAGGGCCGAGGTGGTCAAGCCCTTTCACCGAGTCCGTGGTGAGAAACCCATTTTCTGTTGCATCATGGCCAGATGTAAATGTTGCATCCCGAGGAAAGCCATGGAAGACAGGAACTCCTGTCTGACATGAAGCCCTAAGGTAGTGCAACCTGAGCCCCTTTTCTGTGTGTGGCTGATTTGACTCCCTGATGAACACTTCACCTCTGTTTTTGCAACTCTGATGCCTGCAGACATTAACAACTGTTGTGGAAACTGATGATTTCCTGCAAGGAAGAATAAGGAGCATACCAATTCTAACTTTGGTTCTTCTTTTACCCTCCAAATACTTGGAATATCCTTTATTTAAGGAGCACAGTATTTTAGGAAGCCTGATTTGCCTGCCCTTATCTCAATCCAAATACTTGTCTTACTGTTCTATGTTGTCTCTGAGTTTTCTTTTATTTTCTGAGTTTTCCTTTGACAGTGGTTGTATGAGGTCAGAGTACTGCAGGCTGCTCTTTCAGTCACAACATAGTTAGGGTAAGGAAAAGGATAGGCTTAGGGTGGGTTGTGCGATGAGTGATTCTTTCCCAGAACAAGTCACAGCCTTAATCCTGATTCCTAGGTAATTAAGGAGAAAGGGATCCTAAATTATAAATACAGAAAACACCTTTATTATTTTTAACTTTGTATTGTAAACAGTTTTGAAACATACATAGAAATAGAGAGAATGTTATCATGAATACACAAGCTCCCATCATGTGTCTTCAGTGATTGTCAGTAACTTGCTGTTGGTCTCACTGGAGTGATACCCCCTGTTCCCAGAGGGGACATGAACTTGGGGCAAAAGGATATTCTTGGATGTGGATGCCTTCTGCACGCTGCAGACAAAACCTGGAGCAAAGATAGTTCTGTGTTTCCTGGCTGGCAGGTTCTCAGGGGATTTAAATGTATTTGTTTAAAACTTAAAATATTAAAAAAATGTTTTATTGTGACTTTCTTAAATTACTAATTTATATGTGCTTGCTGTGAAAATTGCATAATACACACGTGTATGAAGCGCGAGGCGAAAAGTTTCTTTCTCTGAATATAAACACACTGCACACAAACATTACCTTTAAGTTTTTTTTTAAAAAGGGTCATACTATACTTATTATTTTGCAGCTTGCCTTTAAAAAAAAAAAAAAACTTCATAACATGGACATCTTTCCACGCTAAATACATGTAGATCTAATTTTTTTCCAGTAGCTGCATTGCATTCTGTAGTATCTAAGTACTATAATATAATTTTTTCATTATTATAGTTAACATCTTTTTTACTTTGAAGTAATTTTTCAGTTTCCATATACATTTCACTTAACTTCCCTTAGTGTGAGAAGTTTTGATGGGCAGCACGGGTTCCATGTTTTTGCTATTATAAGTGTGCTGCAATAAACGTGTGCGCAGGAATCTTTTTTGTAGAATGATTCAAGTTCCTCCAGGTATATTCCCAGAAGGGGGATTGCTGAATCATATGAAAGGTCAATTTCTAGTTCTTTTAGGAATTGCCACACTTTTCCATAGAGTCTGAACTAGTTTGCATTCCCACTGACAGTGTAGAGGCATTCTCTTTTCTCTGCATTCTCACCAGCATCTGTTGTTTTTTGTTTTATTAACGATGGGCATTCTTGCTGGAGTAGTACTGTATCTAAATGTGGTTTTGATCTGCATTTCTCTGATTAGTGGGGCTGAGCATTTTTTTCATGTGTCTGTTGGCTGCTTCTATGTCTTCTTTTGAGAAGTATCTTTTCATGTTGTTTGCCCACTTTTTAATGGGCTGTTTGGTTTTTTTCCTTTTGCCACATTTGAGTTCCTTGTAGATCCTGGATGTTAGGTCTTTGTTATATATGTAGTTGGCAAATATTTTTTTTCCCATTCTCCTCACTCTCTTGATGGTTTCTTTTGCTTTGAGAAGCTTTTCAGTTTCATGCGTTTCAACTTGTTGGTCTCATCTCTAATGGCATGGGCATTTGGGGTTTTGATCAGGAATTGGTTGCCTATTCCAATTTCTGTAAGGAATTGGATTTTCTAAGATTTTTAAAGTTTGAGATTTTACATTTAGGTCTTTGATCCATTTGGAGTTGATTTTTGTGTATGGTGATAGGTAGGGGTCCTGTTTCATTCTTTTTCACATGGTCCGCCAGTTTTCCCAGAACTGTTTACTGAATAGGTTCTCCTCTCTCCAGTGGTTGTTGTTGGAGACTTTGTCGAAGATGAGTTGGTTGAGAAATTGAGGTTTTGCTTCCAGGATCTCTTTCCTGTTGCATTGGTTTATATGCCTGTTCTTCTACCAGTACCAAGTTGTTTTGATTATTGTAGCCTTAGAATAAAGTGTAGTCTGGAAGTGTGATACTTCTTGCTTTGTTTCTTTTGCTAAGGATTGTTCTGGCTATTCGTAGTCATTTATGTTTCCGTATGAATTT
Organism: Tarsius wallacei; assembly: GCA_963574415.1. Lineage (NCBI taxonomy): Eukaryota > Metazoa > Chordata > Mammalia > Primates > Tarsiidae > Tarsius > Tarsius wallacei. Next base: position 946 of record CAUYQG010075420.1, on the reverse strand, counting down.
CTGTATTGTTGTTTCCAGGCCTAAGAATGATGTTGGTAATTTAATGGGTATAACGTTGAATCTGTAGATTGCCTTTGGAAGGATGAACATCTGAACAATGTTGCTTCCAATCCATGAGCATGGAATATTTTTCCATTTGTTTGTGTCGTCTTTGACTTCTTTGAGCAGTGTTTTGTAGTTTTCATTGTAAAGATCTTTCACTTCCCTGGGTAGGAAGATGCTGATGTATTTCATTTTGTATGTGTGTGGGGCTATTGTGAGTGGGATTGTGCTTTTATTTGGTTCTCTGCCTGTTTGTTGTTAGTGTATAAGAATGTGACTGTCTTCTGCATGTTTATTTTGTACCCTGAGACTTTGCCAAAGTCCTTTATCAGTGCAAGGAGGTTTTTGAAGAGATTCTCTTGGGTTTTCAAGGTATAGGACCATGTCATCCACAAGGAGGGTTAACTTAACTTCCTCTTTTCCTATTTGGATACCCCTGATTTCTTTTTTCTTGTCTGATTGCTCTAGCTAGGACATCTAACACTATGTTGAACAGGAGGGTTGAGAGTGGGCAGCCTTGTCTTGTTCTGGTTTTCAGGAGAAATGCCTCAATTTCTGTCCATTTAGCAATATGTTGGCTGAGGGTTTATCATACATGGCTCTTACTATTTTGAGGTGTGTTCCCTCTATGCCTAGGTGTACAAGGGTTTTTATTAAGAAGGGATGCTGGATTTTACCAAAAGCTTTTCCCACATCTAATGTTAAAATTATATGGTTATTGTTTTACATCTCTTGATGTATTTAATTACATTTATGGTCCTGTGAATTTTGAACCAGCCCTGCATCCTGGGGATGAAGCCTCCTTGGTCATGGTGGATGATTTTTGAGATGTCTTGTTGGATCCAATTTGCTAGAATCTTGTTGAGAATTTTTGCATCTATGGTCATCAGGGATATTAGCCTGT
>CAUYQG010075419.1:0-28118 GCA_963574415.1 Tarsius wallacei | reverse complement strand
GATTCAAATATCATTTAATTTTTTATTTCTTAAGTCTATCTCTACTATTTTTTGGTGATTTCTTTCTTCTAGCTAACCAAATCAGGATAACATAAATGTGAAGCTCTCATTCAAATGTAGCTCTTCCTATAAAGATTCATATTTTGTGAAAGTTCTTTTTTAAAACATGGTAAGTTGATTCAAAGAAATAGATACTGTATGTTAGCATTTAAGGTAGGTTGGATAAATCAATAAAATCATACCAGTAGACAGGCATATAAATGACTGCATCAATGACTGGCCCTTAACTTTTGTAAAAACAGGATAGGTCATATTACTGGAGTTACAGGAAAAGTCCATTATTTGTTCTGAGCAAGCAATGAAAAAAAAGATAGTAAAAAGCACATAGGAAAAGCGACAGATATTCTTCTTTTAAAAATTTCTAGACAGTATATACTACTTATTAAATTCTTCTGGAATAAAGGTTAAACATAACTATAGAGGGAAAAAAAAGAAGAAAAATATTAGCCAGGCACGGTGACATGCACCTGCAGTTCCAGCTACTTGGAAGGCTGAGGTGGAAGGATCACCTTAGCCCAGCAGATCAAGGCTACAGTAACTGTGAGCATGCCACTGCACTCTAGCTTGGGCAACAGAGTGAGACTCCAACTCAACAAAACAAAACAAAACAAAACAAGAAAGGAAAAAGAGAAGAAAAACATAGGTCTCTGTCAAGTATGTAGTTGCAAGCAAGAAGTATCATTCTAACTAACTTAAGCAGAAATTTATTGAATCAATACTAAATAGCTCTCAGAATCTATATAGCATCTGGAAAACATGTCACAGACAACTGGCATGAAACAAACGAAAAGAAGGCAAAACTAAAATTACGCTACCTTGCATTCACTGCCACTTCACTGAACTACTGACTCGGCTGAAGTGTCTACAAATTTCGGACAAACTCAATGACTTTCCATTACTATTGCAAGTTTCAAGGACTTAGTGGAAACATTCAACTGGCTAGGTCTTGTCAGACACTTATATTAGTTGTCTGGGGGCTGAATAAAGGGATATCTGCCCCCTACCATGAGCTGAAAATGAAATGAAAATGATGGGGAGTGTGGAAATGACCTCAACTACGTTGGCTTTTCTATAATAAAGGAAGCCTGCACATTAAAAAAAAAAAAGTATAAAAGGAAGTCTGCATTCTGAGCAAACTCAAACAACCATCATCTAGTTCATTATGCCACTTTTGTTTTTCATCTAATTTATATAGTAACCCACAGTCAAGTGCTCCCACATATATAATGCAAAAAGATCTCTAATCTTTTATGCAAACAAATAAATGTATCTAACCTCACTCTCAAATGAGATGTCCAAATATCCCAACAGTCTTTGCATTTATCTTTGAGTGTCATTTTTTCCTCTGATGTCATCAGTTTGTCCTGATATTGTGGAAATTTTGGACAAAATTAAAAGTTAACTCTACTAATACAACCTAAATAAAATAGCAGAGAATAGAAGAAAAACAAAAAATAGTTAGAATGTGCAAATTCATGATAACATTACTTGCTCTACAAAATTTGATTGTGTATGACATCATTTTTTATCCACATTCAAACCACGATGGTATTGACTCATATTAAATGCATTGCCCTTTATATAATTATGATTTATCATATCATAAAGCTTTTTGGCAGTCATGAAAATGAATTAATCATGAAGTGCTATAAATTAAGTAACTTTGCAAATTAGTATGGATGAGATAGTGTTTGTAAGGGAACTTTTTAATACTCTCAAATAACATCATAAATGGTAACTGTTTAAGTCTTTAAAACCAATGTTTTACCATTTATAACACTGATTTTAAAGAGTTATGTGGTTAAAGTTATTCACATATGTTAAAACAACGAAAAATAAAAAGACATATCTTATTATCCTCATCCTACCTCCACAACACCATGCAGCCCATCTCCCTCTAGTGCTAATCTGAGTTGAGTTTTTTTATTTTGTTTTGCTTTAAGTTAATGCAGGTAGTTGAATGTGGTCACTACTAAAAACAGTCTGAATATCTCTGTTATGCACATTTCATGACACATTTCATAAGCACCGGACAGAAATTGAAAGCAATACCCTTCTCACATTTGTTTTCTATTATTAATGTCAGAAGTCATCCATCCATTCCATCTATATCCATCTATCTATCCACCTATCTATCATTATCTTTGACTATTTTCATTCTCTTCTTGTTCTTATCTTTGCCTTATCTAAATATGTCAAAAATCGTAAGTGTTTAGTAAGAGAATGATTTATAAAAATACAACCAAACCACAGTCCTGTCTCAAATGGTGAGGCTGGCCAGCATATGCAACTAATTCTCACGGAGACATTCTGGAAAACCAATGACAAGATTGGGACTCTGGGCTAGCCTCAGGGCAGTCAGCAGTGGTAGAATGCTACACACAGCCTCATGTGTAAAGTTTCTGAACTGACACAAAGCTTAATGGAAATGAACCTTGACGATGTGGCCAATGGAGTGTAAGTGACATCCTGCTTGGCATGCCATGATGATTTTTTTTTCCTTTCCTCTCTTGAAGGCATAATGCTTCCTGTGGGAAACCCTGACTTAAAATTCCATTGTGTGCTTAGACAGATTTACCAACCCTGAATAGGATATAAGTGGAATAAGGACCCCAGAAATAGGTTATTCCTTATCCTCACACTCCACTACTCACACAAATCCAATGAAAATGAGGTTAACTACACCAGTTTCCTCCAAAAATATGTTGGATCTATGGAATATCTCATAAAAATTAAAATATAAGAAATCTGTGAGAATTAAAATAGGCAGCAATCATTTAACATTTATCAGTTATCTATTATAGTGAATCACTTATTGTTTTAAATCTGTGGAGAATTAAAGAAAAATAATGTATTTTGTACCTGCTTTCCAGGATCTGCAATTTAGTAGGAAATATAAGACATATCAAAAGATAGCCATAATAGCTAGGATAGCCACTAATGTCTAGGTGACATATAGATATACAATGGTCTAAAAGAAATGGTTTTCATAGAGAAGCAAAAAAGTATATAAACTAACTTTAAATTATCTTTACTTTCAGTGAAAATGGCTCTATTCCAAGTGAAGATGATAGTTTTGATACATTATCAGTATTATATATTTGTGTTCTTTTGAAATAGGACTAGGTTTACTAAACCTTCTGTTACTGAACCCTTTTAAATGAAATCTCAAATATGAGAGTCTCAGGCTTAAGTGAGAAGGGTAATCTATGAAATAGAACAAGTCAGAGTAGAGCAGGCTGCATGCAGGGTGCGGGTATATACAAGAAGCAGATGAAGTTTGGAGTGCATGCCACTTGACTTTAACTCAAGTGAAAAATAATCTTGAAGGAATTTTCCTGGGCATTTTTTAGCCAGTAGGCCAGACCAACATGTGTACGGTTTGTTAGGAGCGATATACAATTAAACTAGTCACCAAAATGCAATGTAATACATGCTATCACAGACAAAATGTAGAGCAGTAAAAGAGCATATAGGACAGTAACCAAGTCTCAATGGGAATCAGGAGAATACATCTGGAAAGTCTTTACAGAGCGACATCTAATTTCGGTCCTAAAGGGGGAATAGGAAATGCCTAAATATCTGTTGCCTTGATTGGTGTTTAGCCAACAGTTACTGCTTTCTTAGTATAAGCCCAGCTCCCTACCAGTACAATTTAATCCATAAAATAACATAAAAAACATAAATCCACAAAATGGAACAGGTAATACAATGATCTATATTAATGAAAGTATACATAGGATAACAACATGTGTCAGGTCATGGAGTTAGTGGTCAGCTAGACTTGATTCCATATCAGTCTCACTCCAGAGCCTGATGTTATACTGCTCATCCACATCACTCCAGAGCTAGGGAAAAATTGAAAATAAAAATTGAGAGAAGCAGAGGCTAAGAATGGTATCCCAGGCAGAAGAATTGAAAGTGTGAAATTTTAGATGTAGGACAATGTGTCTGAGAGAAGTACTAGACTAAGAGATGCAGTAACAAGAAAGAAAACTGAAAAGGTATTTAAGTGCCAGTTTACAGAGTGCTATGCAAGATATACTAACTACGTTGAACTTATGAGCAATGCATCCTCTAAAGGACTGAAAACGGGCACATAATAAGCTTAGGAATATTTTTCTGATGGCAGTCTGGAGAATGGATTGTGTAAGGAATGGAATTAGTTGGTGATAGAAATACCACTGGGAACTTATTAATAGGAATCTAGGTGTGACATTGTGGTGGGCTGAACCTGGGTTTGTGAGAGTGGGTTATTGAAAAAGAGTGCATGGCTTTCAGAGTTATTTAAATGGTACATGCAAAAGATGTTGTGAGAGGTTTTATGTGGTAGGAAAAAGAATAAGGAGAAGAAATGCATAGCTTATTGGCTGGGGAAACTATATGTAAAATGGTGCAATTTACTAAGAGAGAAAATGCAGACAAATGAGCTAGTCTCAGCATCACTACTTTCCCCATAGCAATTGTCCTACCATGATTTGTCTAAGATGATGCATCCAAACTTAACTAACTGGTGTTCAATTAATCAGAGCCCTAGTAATTTCTATGGGCTAAACTCATCTTCATATTACACTTCAATGACTAACAGCTCCTTTTTCAAATTAAATAGATGATCTGATCGTGTACTAATTTGTGAAGTCCACACCTTTTTCTGAGGAAAGTCTGTTTATCAATTTCCCAATGCCTTGAGATGGAAGGAGAGGACCAGTGCTGAAAGTGTGGTCTTTCAGGAAGTGGTCCCTGCCCTTTGTGTATTGAAATACTCTGAAAAATGGGGTGGCCATGTTCCTGGAGGATTATCTTGGAAACTTTGAGATAACTGAGTAACTCTTTAGCTACATTTAAGTAGTGATTAACTTAACCCTTGAGCAATTATGCAGTTTGAAAATTTCATGCACTGTCACACCAGAGGGAAAACTATTTTTGGTTATAGCAGTCCTTGACCTCAAGTAATGATTACTTAAGTTATCAGTAGCCCAACTATCTAGGAGTAAAATTGCTGTGTCTTTAGTTAATTTGTTTCATGGCTTTAGTAGCATTAGATTTATGCATAAATTCTGTGTTTCAGGAAGTCTACAAAAGAAAATTCAGCAATTTTTTTTTTTTGAGTTGGAGTCTCACTCTGTCGCCCCGACTGGAGTGCAGTGGCACGCTCCTGGCCACAGCAGCCTCGACCTGCTGGGCTCCGGCGATCCTTCTGCCTCAGCCTTCCAAGTAGCTGGATCTACAGGCGCACGTTACCATGCCCGTCTAATTTTTTGATTTACTGTAGAGATGAGGTCTCACCAAGTTGCCCAGGCGGGTCTCGAACCCGCGGGCTCAGGCAATCCACTCACCTCAGCCTCCCAAAGAGCAGGATTACAGGCTGAGTCACCGAGCCCGGCTAGCAATGATTTAAAAATTCTGTTTTTATTTGAATAGTTAATTTAAGAAATGCAAGATAAGAAGCTTTTGACTAATGACTGCCTCATATCCAACTGCAGTTATACATTTGTCTTGGGCTAATGAGGAAATAAATGGGAGCATCTAAAGGTCAAAAGGCGATGTGCCATCAGGTACAAGGACAAGTTCCAAAGTAATTTAAACAATGAAGAGTAAGGGCACAAGGTATTATATATAAGTAGTATTAGTGATATGAGATGTTATAGAAAACAAATGATCCTATGCCACTGTAGAAAGAAGCATATTCACAAAGCTAGCATTGACCCAGCACTAATTAAATACATCCATCCTATTAAATGATGTTATTAAATTAAATGCTATTTCTGTAGAAGTTTTGCTAGTACTTAATTTATGTTTTTTAGAATTTTTTAGTGGCTACTATCATAAAAGCTTATACCTACTTTTGCTATTGCAATAATTCAATAAACTCTATAATAAAATTGACTTTTAAAATTACAACTGTTCTGTGTGTCATTCAAGTTTATGAGATGCTGCTGGATATAGCTGAAGAACTGACATAGTATGAACACTTGGAGATATTCATTTACGCTTATCTTGTTAAAACCGTGCACTAGGAAATCCTAAGTTGTCCCCAAGGGAAAACCAAATAATGAATTACCAATCTTTGATAACTTTTAGCCCATTTTAGAGTGACATATTGGCATTAACAACTATGAGTCATTACTATCTGAAGAAAAAGCCAATTCTTAGAATAGAATATCACAGAAAAATATTTCATCAAATTGTTGTTGAAAGAGGTAGTATGTCTAGTGGTTAACTACAAGATCTTTGGAATTGAGCCTTAGGCTTGAATCCTGCCCTGTTATTTAATAGCTATATGACCTCGGTGTGCTAGAAATGTGTGGGCTATATGCTCTGCTCAAACAACAGTTGTCAGAGAAAAGCTTACTTCTGGGGGATTCTTACTATCTGCCAATTGACTTTCCCAACTAGGGGTGGTACTCGGTAGTCATATTTGTATTATATGGTTCTACTCTTGCCTAGGTTCCAATTTATTGGAACACAGCACATGCATGTCTCAAACTGGCCTAATTGTATTTGTCCTTCCAAGAATGTGGATTTGTGTCTGAGACAGTAGGTTTCATTAAAAGCTCTTTGCTTGAACTGAGGTAAATTTTGCTTTGTAGACTTCCATCTTACTACAAATAAGGAGAAAGTTGGCCTCCAGGTAGAAACACAATAAAGCAAATATACAGAAATGTGATAGAGAGAAAATGTGGCTGAAAGAGTCCTCATCCTCTCTACTCATTTTGTTTATCTAATTGATTTGGTCAGAACCAACACTGTTTAAGTATTTCCTAAATATCAAACACAATGCAAAACTCTATACAACTCCCTATATTTAAGTGCAATATCACGTCCTGTAATTCATCTTAGATAATAATGACTTTTAGGATTTTTACATTAAAATAGATATTCTATATAAAGCAATTACTATTGGTATAATCAATGTGAATTTTCTATTCCTTTCCAGGTCATGTTTTCTGAAGTTACAAGTAATTATGTTTTCTCTTCTTATAATACATAACACGTTTGTTTTTTTGCCTTTCAGACATTTAGAAATTTTTCTATGCAGTCTTTATTATTTATCTTATTATCTTCTCTTCACCATATGCTCAATAGAAATCATGACTTGTCCTTTTACTTTTCAAGCTCATATCACCGTTCCTTGCATAGAATGGGTTTTCCATCCATATTTTTTGGTGAGTTGCTTTGGGAATGTAAATGAGGACAGAACTAAAATGGTTTGTAAAGATTTCCAGGTTGAGTAACTGCTCTTAAGAACCTCTGCCTACCTTTTCAAAACCCCTCTTCTTAGTTTCATTCCCCACTTGTCTTCCCAATGTCTTTCTCTCTAGGTTTGTCATCCAGAAAGGCTTACATATTTAATTAAACCAAAGTTGTAACTATAGCTACAGTATACATAAGAATGTAGGCTCACATGGCAAATGACTATTCGCTGCCTTTCTGATGTCAACATTCCTGGACCCGCATATAGGAGCTGAGAGAATATGATCTAGGCAAGTATTTTATAATTAGTATATAAGACTCTTAGACAAATTGATTATTAAAATTTTTAAAAATGTACATGTATTCTTAGATAATATGTCAATGAGTAGTTATATAATTTAATAGCAAAAATACTAATTTGAAAGAGAGGAAATCTGAACCATGAGCTTTGATGTTAGGCAACTGCAGGACTTCATCCAAGTCCCATAACATCAATGGGGCTCAGTCTCCTTACATGTGAAGTAGAAGCTAGATAAGATGACCTCCAGTTTTTTTTCCAATTCTGATACTGCTTAGTTTACTTTGAGCTCTGGTAATCTGCAAGGTAATATTCTGGAGGTTACTTAACTATGAGTGATGATGTTATAGGTAATTATTCCTCTATCCATTACTAAATTCAATTATAATATAAATAAGCCAAGACTGAGATATGTAAGAGCTCATCCATAACCCACATTCAGAATTAATTTAGTTTAATTGCTTACTGAATGCCAAACATAGTTTAAGCCAGCAGTAGGGATTTCAGTGTTTCATACATGTCAAATCCCAACCCCAGGAAACCAAATTTGTTCATTTTTATAATTACTTTTTAGGTGTTAAATGATTCCATTAAATGAAATGCCACAAATTAAGTATTGAAATGAACTGACCTGAACAACACGCTGAACATGCCTGAGGCATCAAACAGGTTTCTATTTTATTTTTCTTCTCTTTTATTTGGGAGAATGATGTGACAGAAGAATCTTTACTGATTTTTGAATACTAAATAAATTAGTCATGGCTGAAATGGCACTTCAATCACTTTCTAGCAAGCAGACTCTGCCCTCAAAGTTCACCTGATCGTGACTTTACTCAGAACTGGAGCAAGCTGGGAATAAGTGGTTCCAAATGCTGAGGAATTCAGTTAGATTATAAATATGGGACTGTACCATGTGAGAATGGAAATGTGCTCAGAGGTCTTTGTTTTGGAATGTTTCAAATTTATCCACCTCTATGAAGTCAATGGGAAAGATGAAAGGAAGAGAGATAGAAAGAATAAGACTAACATATCTAAAGCATCACTGTGTGCTAGTAAGTATGCTGTGTCCTCATATATATTATCCCACTTAAAACATTACCAAAACCATGGGATATGTGTACCTTTACACATGGTAGAAGTGGTTTAGAAATCTGAGCTAAATTATATAAGGACAACTGTATGCCTAACTTAAAGAACTGTAGAAGATATTATTGAGCTTACAGTTCTAAGCTAAACAAATTATAAATAGTATACAATTGTTTCCTGCTTATTTCTGAGTCGATAGTTAAAATATAACTTAGCTATGAAAGAGGAAAACCCCTTTCTCCAACTTGACACCAAGAGCCTTATGTTTATCTCAAATATATTTCAATAGAAATGAGTTCTCCTTTATTTCTTTTGTGAGCTATGTGTGTTTTGTGACATTCAGTTCAAAATCTCCGTATCTGGTCTCTTACCCAATATCAGCATTATTAGAAAGATCAAATAAATACTGAAATTGCATAAATAAACAAGAAAAAGTGGCAGCAAAATATTCTAAAACAAGTAGACTCAGATTATTAACAAGTTGTTCCCTTCTTTAAGTAAGGAAATGCCCACAGTCAGAGAGAGAACTACAAAACAGTCTAAACCTGGAGTACAAGAAATATTATCTAGAGTTTTTGAGAGTTCAGGTCAAGGATTACAAAATAAACCACTGGAGCCAACTGAACTCCTCTCAAGAGATTATTATATTCATGTTGCAGATGAGGGAAAATGAGTCATATAAACATCTGGAAGACGTATAGTTTGTAAGTTAATGGGTTTGAATTCAAATCCAAGTTTTTCTATTCCAGATGTTAGCTTCCTTCTACTATCCAGATATTCCTCCAACTGTTCTATCAGTTTGTAAGATTTTTAGGCATCCAAGGTAGACTTGTGTTCTCACTCCTTCACTCCTATGCTTAGAAAAATGAAGGACAAGAAAACACAGGTTATATTATGGGCATTTTACATGTTTTATGCAATCCAAAACACATTTTTAATGTGTAACCCTATGAACATTCACCTAGCAAAATAGCTCCATGTGTCTATTTTGTCACTAGCTATGGCACAGCCTTTGGTGATTTTAGTTCTGTTTTCCAGGGTCCCTATCATGGTGTTTCATAACCATTTGAAATCATAAACTTAAATTAATTTATTATTCCTTATGTGATCTGTGGCTATGGGAAAGCCACTGAACTTCTACGAGTCCCATTACCTCATTTGAGAAGCAAGATTAGTAACACCAGCTTCTTCAGTACGTTGTGGAGATAAAATAATCCACACCATGTGATGCCCCTAGCACAGGGACTGGCACACAGCTACCATATATTAACTGGTTATTATCATGAGAGGTCCCTGGGGGCAGGAAGGTAGATTAGGTCCCAGGGAGCATAAAGTGGGATCCCAGGGATCATAAAGTAGGGTATGGAATGGATGTGGGGGCTAGCAGGCTCTCCCAAGGGATCATGTGATCACCAGTGATAAAGAGAGGGCAATGGAAGAAGTATGGGGACACACAATTTCTTCAGCCTAACTTCTAAGCAAGACCTAGAATGTCTACTACGTGGTTCAAGTTGGAATACTAAAGGATTTCAAAACACTGGAGATACTAACTACAGATAAAAGGGATGGAAGTAGCAGCGAAGAAGCCCAAGGAGAGAAAGAAAGAGGGAAATGCTGAGCTACAGTCAGATCTATTCCACCAACCATCTGTGTTGTAAATATGAGAGAGCTGAACATTCTTGGCAAAGACCCCAAATGGGAGCTTTGATGCAGCTGCAAATATTCGGGCAGATGCAACATTCAAATGTAAGTGTTTAATTGTTAGTTTACCTTTCTAAAGTTGCCTTAACTTTTTTTTTTTGGAACACGGTGGTATATTACTGTAATTACTGCCTTTTACTTACAGTAAAATTGGTGTGCATTCTACTCCTTGAAACAATGAAAAGTGGTAAATGAGTCCACGATGTGTCCCTCCCTTCTTCCCTTCCTCCATTTCTCCCTTCCTTCCTTCTTTCTTTCATTCATTCTTCCCCCCTCCCTCCTTCCCTTCTTTTTTTTCTTTCTTTTCATTTTTTTAAGAGTTATAGCCTTGCTCTGTCACCCAGGCTAAAGTGCAGTTATGCAATCATAGCTCACTGCAACCTGGAGCTCCTGGGCTCAAGCAATCCTCCCATCTCAGCCTTCCAAGTAGCTAAAACTACAGATGTGTGCCACTACACCCGACTAATTTTATTTTATTTATTTATTTTTTTTTGCAGAGATGGAACTTCAGAATCCTTGGTCTGGCTGGCCTGAATCCCTGGTCTCATGCAATCCTCCCACCTCAGCCTCCCAAAGTGATGGGATTACAGGTGTGAGCCCTACTTTCATTTAAAAAAAAAGTTGAGGAAAAATATATATATCTAACTTGTTGACCAATTTCCCAGGCCTTGGGGAAATAGATTAGTGTGAAGACAAAGGCTATAAAGAAAACCAACACCTATTCTGGCAACACCTGAAAATGGAGTGTAAGAAGGGGGCAACTGTAGAACCACTAGTAGCAACCGCCTTCTGAGTTCTTCTCAGGTCCTTTCCTTCTTTCCAGGCACAGGTATAGATATCAGAGAGAGAATACAAGTGAGAACTTGCTATATAGAGTGTCATGATGTTTAATTCCCCAAACCAAAATCACCAGAAACAGTTTAATAAATATGTTTAAGCACATGGTTTTGCTTTTTGCAGTTTAATTTAATTAAAATTTTATTTTTTCAACCAAACCTACTCATTATAATGTGCCCCCAAAGAGTACTTTGATGAAAGTAAGTTGTTTGGTTCAACTTTTTGTTATTTTTTGAACAGAGAGAAGCTAAAATTCCAAAAGTGCGTGCTTTGGATAGCTCTGTTTGAAATGTATATTCTCTAAAACAAACTTCAGCTTCTGTGATAATCTAAGAGCCCTTAATTACATATGAGCTCTGTAGGCCTCAATTTGTCAAATAGCAACCTAATTATTTTTACCAACTTCTGATGAAAGACATGACTAAGAGAAATGAGAAGAATGAGAAGCAGAAGAAAGGGGCTGGATCAGTTCTGATGAGATCTCTGTAAGTCTTTTTGTTGGTTTAGAGTTCCATTCTTTTTAGGAATATTGTTCATCCATAATATTGGAAATAAGTATCTTGATTCATTCAACCTGGCAATATTTGCTAATATACACATAGGCATATTTCTGTACAAAGCCAAGGTAAACATTTTAAGTATTTATTTATGAATACAAAAAAAAAAATAGAATCCAGACTTCCTTTAAAGAGCTAAAAGGCAAGTTGAGCATACTCAATAATAATATTGAGTGCTGTATTATATAGTAATTTTTTACATGGTATGAGAATGCAAAAATTTATTCTGATTATTATAATAGGGTAAAATAATATTTATGTCCAATATAGGTACTTATTTCCCTACATAAATTTTTCTGGTATTCATATATTTTTATATGAATTGCTTATTGAATGAATCATTAAAAAGATAATACAGTTTTAAAAACTATATATGTATGTGTGTGTATGCACATGTATATAGAAAAAATATATATCTAATTATCTATTTCCATCTACATACACATATATAAATATATAGTTGATTTATGTGAATGCGTTAGCTACAAAATGTCAAATAACTAATTTGACTAAACCGATCACTTAACTGACTGCATATTCTGGATTCTGGTGGATGGATTTCCTTATTGAATTACATTATTCTCATTTTGGATGATAGACCAGGAGTAAACAAATTAGCAGATTAGATTTGCTAAATTACAAAGCCTATTGGAAAGAATCTGCATATTGGCCAGCCCCTGCCCCACAGTCCCCTACTCCTGTGAGGCTCTGAAGCCATTGCTTTTTCTGCAGAATTAAAATGAAGCACTGAGGCTGTGTAGTGGGCTGTGCTCTTGACAGCTGCCCCCACACTCCAGGGAGCAAAAGGCCTAATCACCAATCCCCACAAAGAGAAGGCACAAAGGAGAAGGTGCTCCGTCCCTCACCAAGAAAATTTAAAAAAGACCTGGTGACCAGCCTGCACCCCCAAGCTTTTGCTTCCCCTAAGCCAAATCTGTCCCACAAAGATGGACAAGGCTCTTAATAGAGAAGTTGGAAAAACTGACAGTCTTTGGGGGAAACAAGAGCCTCTTGGAACGTGAATCTGCCCTTGGGCAAATCTACTTTACATAGTCATGGTAATTATTTTATATGATTATTTCTCTTTAATCATCATTAGTATTAGCACATTGTAATATAGAAATAACATTGTTTTGTCTTACTTTGTTTTTCAGAAAGAGCACTGAAAATACTTGCAATAACCATTTGAAAAACAATAGTATATGTTGTTTTTAAGTAATGTTCCCTAAATCAGTTTTTAGTATGTGTAGTTTGTTTTATTTTTCTTAAAGGAAAACAATTACAAACAAACCCTCATTTGTCCATTTATTATCTGGCTTCACAGTCTTATGTGGAGTCAGATAATACATATGATTGTACGGTCAGATGCTTCCAAGGAAGATAAAATGAGTTTATTTCTGCACAATTTAGTTTTGTGAATTTATTTCCAGACAGTTCAGTATTCTGGATTGCTTATGAAATTAATCTAATAGAAAAAAATCTGCATAAAATAAATAATTTTGTACAACATGAATGATTTCAGACTGTTAATATTCACAAACGTCTACTATTGGATTATTGTTTTTTAGCAACTGTTTTAAAGGGCAGTCTGGAAAACCTTTCAAAGGCAGTACCTCTGGCAACATTTGTTAGCACTGCTGCATCCTGAAGTCTATGTTTAAGCCACAAGTAAGTCAGCTTTAAGCACCTGACTCAAGGTACCTGGAATAGGAAAGTATGAGTCATGTTTCATGACATCAGAGAAACTCACATTTGAAACCTCATGTTGGAGATTTCTGCATCCAATAAGGTCATTTTATTTCAATTTTTAAACTTTCAAAAGATTTTCTCAGAAATCTGAAACACTACTTCCAATGAATGTTTTTCATAAGATCCTGCACTTACAGATTGACAACAGCAACTGCACTTGGGTTGAAAAGCAGTAGCAGCAGAAGCAGAGAATGAAAAGAACATTAAAAAGTAGTCCTACATATAATGCAAACAGGAAGAACAGTACACCAACATTTTGCTCTGAACTATCTCCTGGTCTCAGGTTTTTAACTTCTTCCATTGTTTTTCTCCCTTCGGGTCTGGTTTGACTCTTGACTATTGAGTATAGAATATTTTCCTTCCTGTAGGTGTTAATGGGACTCCCCAATTTTTTTTGTTCTGTTTGTGCCGTACCTGTTCCCTGCTGTCTGGAGTTCATCTGTCCATAGCACTGTTTAGATATATCTCCCACGTATGTATATTGTAGGTCTGTGGTGCTTCATAAGTAAAATATGGCAACTAAAAAAGGCCAAGACTTCCTCCAGATACAGCCAGTAGTATATAGAAAGAAGCCTCCACTTTTGCTCCAAACTATCAGAACCACAGGTTTCTCATGATAAGGCTGCTTACCCTGTAATAACTCCATTTTCCTTGTTGTTCTGGAGAGCAGCAGACTAACTTTTCAGAAGGTAACAGGTGCTCATTCTCAAATTTACTATAATTTTAGAATCCACAGAATTGTGCTAG
The DNA here is from genome assembly GCA_963574415.1 of Tarsius wallacei. Classification (NCBI taxonomy): domain Eukaryota; kingdom Metazoa; phylum Chordata; class Mammalia; order Primates; family Tarsiidae; genus Tarsius; species Tarsius wallacei. The sequence goes on along the minus strand of CAUYQG010075419.1, from coordinate 13,889 downwards.
GTAGTACCAGAAGACCATACTCTTTTTGATCATGGATTTCAATATCATCCCAACTGTGGTCCAGATAAATATACAATGACATTGGTTGTTCAAAGACAGTCACCTGAACTACCAGTGGCAGTGACAGGACTCCAAAAAGCCATCACTTCTCAGTCTCCTTGGAGCTGCCAAGGACAGCATGAATATACAGTTCTACAAACCAGAAGGACACACTCTTTTGGAGGAGTTAATTTATGCAGTAAACTAGCTTACGTTGACAATTTTGTATTGACAATTTGACAAGAGGAAATTCTATTCTTCTTAGCAACCTGTCAGCAATAATAGGTAAATTGTACCACTTACAATAAACCATTAGGTTGAATAGAGCTAGCATGGTCTAGATTCGGAAGACTTGTATTAAACTACCAAACTTACTAACTTGTAGTTGTACTGCCTTGAGCCACTTATTCACCCTTTTGACTCCCATTTCTGTGTCTTTAATAAAGTTTATTTTTTGATTCTTGCTTCTTAAAGCAATTGTGATAATTAAATAAGACATTACTTACTAAATATATGGGTTAACAGTGATTGGGGAATTATAAAGCAATGCAAATATTCATTGTTATTATTGTTCTGATTTAACAATTTCTGAAGTTTATTAACCATTTCCTTTCCTACATTATTATTTTGCTATTATCTGCTCCTCACATTTTGAATTTTCATGGTTATTTGTAGTATCCTCCAGTTTGCAGGAATTTCTCAGCTATTACATCAAGCAGTTTAGAGGTAGGGTGATTCTAAATTGCACATTATGAAACCAGGCCATGTGCTAGAAGACCAAACAAATCACAACATGAAAGTTTTGTATTTAGTATTAGGAAAATTAGACTATTTTATTATGTGATTTTTCAGAAAAAAATAGCTTATCTTTTCTTCCTTAAAGATATTTTGACCTCTTTCACTTGGTTATTGTGATGACTACCTAATAAAAATTATCATAAAGCACTTTACAAAAATAAAGTGCTATATAATTGCTTAATAATAATAATTAGATTTAAGTCTATTATCACACAGAATAATTGCCAACAAGATAGCAAATAATTTAATTGTTCTACATTTCTTTCTTTTTATATTTTGTCTTGAGATACATACCCTTTTTGTTTCTATGGGGACTCTCTCATAACCACTGATATTACAAAATCTCTGGAAGGTGACAAAGTACCTGACCAACCTCCTTCTCCCTGTAGCAGTTGCTCAGGTACTACAGACTGAATCTGAATCCACAATAGACCTGCCTAAGTCCCCTAGGTTGAACTGTAGAGTAGTGAAAAGAGCTTTACATTATGACTGACATAGCCATTTCCTGTTGTTTCTGTTAGACGGTGCCTTTCAGTAGAGAATCTCTCTTGTAATTCTACTCATGTACTAGAATAAAGAATGTAGCAATTATTTTCCTGAATAACCATAGAAGTCCTTATTTTGTATGGATCGGGTTATAATGGATATAGGCAAAGAGGAAAGCTGACTTAAAACTATTTTGCATGCTGTAATAAGTAGCAACACCATCACCACACTATCAGTATCAGTTGATATTTACTGAGTCCTTACAAATATTCCAGGTTATGTGATAAGCATTTTATAAGCATTAATTATTCAATTTTCACAACAATCCATCTAGTAGGTAACATGCAAGGTTTAGTTACATTTGTATCCCATATAACACAGAAAGAATAAGAATTTGAATCGAAGAGTCTGCCCGGACCTGTATTATTGTTGTAAAAAAAATCTCTCTACAAATAAAACTCACTAGGTTATTCTTTGTGAACATAAAAATCTCAGGATGAAGACTGAATATTTGTAAGAAATCTTCCCTTGGAGTTGCCAATATTTTAACTATTCAACCAATCAGTTTTAATCTGGATGTAAATGATATAACACAGATACTTCCATGAAGAAGTACATCTACTCCTGTAAATACAGTTGAAACTTGTAAACTAGTGTCCATTTTCAATGTTTTCCTTAAAAAATTTATACACATTATTAAGTAGGTTCTCTCTTCTACTGATGCTTATAGGCACAACTGTTTTTCTGGATTTGCTGAAGTTGAAACTTAAAAATATCAAAAATACTGCAATGAAAACTTTTAATTTTAAAAATATTTGTCCTTATATACTAATGAATGATATTGCAAAGAGGCAATGAACTGTTGTGATTAAGCACAAAGTTCATATAAGCCTGTATTCAAATATATAACCTGTAAAATTAATTAATTTTAGGTTTATACTTTACAAAATAGGCTAAATAAGAGCAAGAATAGCAATAATAATTAACACCTAAATAGTTCGGTGCCAGGCATCGTTTTAAGGGATTTACACGCATTAACTCATTTCTTCTTTACAGCAATTCTGAGGCAGGCCCTAGTATTATGTCCATTATAACCGATAGTTGGGGGATATAGAAGTTGCTCAAGATCCACAACAGTGAATCGGGAAGCTGGAATTCAAGCCCCCTCATCAGACTCAAGAGCTCAGTCTCTTAATTGCTATTTGAAAACCGAGTTGAGACTTGCCATACAGCAAGGCTCTCAATAAGGTACTGTAGTGGTACTAAGTAATAATAGCAAAGACCAAATATTGCCTGATCTTTGAAGAACAAAGGAGCAATATTTTTGGTTCTGTAACGTTTTAGATACAATCACAGTCTTTAAAAAACATGCATAGGAAAAGCTTGTTTGTTCCCAAGAATAGCTGTTCTAAATGTGGCTTTAATGTATGAGTTAGACATGCCCTTATGTCCTCAGGTTAAAATATCTCACCCTCCATCTTGTAGAAATTTGTCTATAGAGGGTGATTTATAAATCATTCAGTAACAGATGATGTTATAACTAAAGCTGTGGGAGTTCTGAAATATCTACATCAGATTAAGCTTGTGTTTATTTCAAAAAAGGCTCTGATCTAGCTTGAATTTTTGGCAGGCTCAACGTGAGCCCAACATGAACTATTGTTATCAAAGCTTTTTTTTTTTTTTTTGAAAGTCAAACTTGGAATATTTCCAGTCCCAATTAAATGTTATTTGATGTGTTTTGGCCCTCTACTTTTTTGGGGGAAAAAATAGTACCTTTTCCTTCTCATTTTTATGGTCATAAACTCTGCTTAGACCTCTGCTTTCAAAAAGGTGTTCCAGAAAATTATAAAAATCTCAGAGCTTCTATAAATTTTGTTTCAAGAAATGGAGAGCTGTAACCCATAGGTAAACTTAAATATAAATGTAGACATCAAATCTATAAACAGATTTTGTTTTTTTCCTTCAAATTGCTTCTAACATTTGAAAAATTTAAATCCAAATAATGCTTCGTACCCTTTCTGCAGATTACTGAAGTATTTTGCAGATTAGACTTATGACTATAAAGTAATAAATAGCTCATTTCTGTTTAACCAACAAAAAAATATCAGACAGCAGTCACACCAAGGGAAATTACTCAAGGGACAACTCTTTAAAAAGTCTCTCAAGAGATTTTGTTAACAAAATAATTTATGATTATCTCATACTGTGCATGAATAACCCTCATAAATATGGCACAGTACAATCCAATTAATTATACATCCTAAATGGCTTGATAATTCATGAAATGTTGGAATTCTGTTTAGCCTCATTTAAAAATGAATCCACACTGAAGAAAAAGGAAAAGTTTGTAACTTTAAACCAACATTTAAAAAAATATGGATCAGCCAACAGCATTCACCTTTCTGTGTAGTTTTCTGAATTGTTGATTTACAGGGGTTTTGGTTCAGCATTTATGCCTGTGAAGTGTTTGAGGCTTGAGTGATTTCTTTTTTTCCTAATTTTTTGAGCTGGCTTGCTCCTAAGTGTTTTCTTTAATAAAATGAATAATATAAACTAAGAAAGACTGAATATGTTGTCACCAAATATTTGTGTTAGAAAAAGAGCATATTAAATGGAATTATCAGCAATAACTTAAAACAAATCACATTTAATGAGTTGAAGATAACTAGAGATATATGAAGACTATGGAAAGTCATGATATTATCTTACTTTTTGAAAAAAAAAAGTGAACATGTTTTCTTTTTAGCTTGTGGCTAAAACTAGACATGATCCTGCAAAGATTGTCAAGCTCTTCATGGGATCTAAGAGTTGCACTTTGCTCTGGACTCTAAAAACAAAAGCTTAGCTAGCTTTGATTATTTATGGCATAGGATCTGTGAAGTCTTCCTTCGTTTTGAACTATTGTTACTTATTTTATAAATTTTAAATTGGCAGTGGCTCAGTATTTCATGAATGTCTTCACTAGCAGACAGAGGTAGAGAATTGCGATGGTATTATAAAATATATTTACATAAAAGATGAAAGTTACTATTAGAACTTCTCCCTGTCTGTGTTGCATAAACATTTGTGTAATTATTCAGTTTTTCATTGATGAGAAGTTTAGAAGATTGATGAGCCTTCCAGGAACCTCCATTTGTTTTTAATGAATAAGGTAGAGAATATGAGTTGGGGAGGAAGCAAATTAGATTTGAATTCTAGCACCATTCTGCAAATTTTCCTTAATGGATTATTATATTTCTGTATCTTAAAACGTTTTATTGTAAAATAAATATATATTTACAAGTAGTTTCAAAGAAATATATAGTAGGATCACATGAATTATTCACTTAATCTCCCCTAGTATTGACATCTTACTTAACTATAATAAAATATCAATACTTAGAAATTGATATTGATGTAATTTACAGAGCTTATTCAAATCTCTCTCATCAGTTATTCATGCACTCACTTGTGTGTGTAAGTATGTATAATTCTGTGTTATTTTATCACATGTGTAACTTTGTTTGACTATTTTCACAACCAAAATATAGAGTTATATCATAACCACAAGGTTCTCTTATACTAAATTAGATTCTGTAGGTTGACATTTTTTCAGTTCAATTCATTGCTTATTTTCTTTCTAGTAGTTCTATCAGTTGCTCAGAGTAAGGTATTGAAACGCCAAACTACAATTATAAATTTGTCTTTTCCTTTGAGCTTGTCAGATTTTGCTTCATGGATTTTGAAACTCTATTGTTTGTTCCATATGTATTCAGAATAGCTGTTTTTATTTTGCGCAATATCACTTTTTAGTAATTTTCTTTGCTCTATAGTCTGCTTTTTATGGTATTTATATAATCATTCTTGATTCTTACAAATACTGTGTGTATGATATATCTTTATCATCCTTTTATATTCAGTCTACTTATATCATTTCACATGAAGTGGAGTTTTTTTTTTGAGACACCATATATTTGAGTTGTTGTTTGTTTCTGTGTTTTAAAAAAATCCACTGTGCAAATTTCTATATTTTAACATATTTAAACTATTTGTGGTTAAAGTAATTATTGATTACTTTAGTCTCTGTCTAAAGTAAGTCTCTGTCATTTTATTATATATTATCTGTTTGTTCCATTTCTCATTTCTAAGTTACTCTGTACTTGCCTTCTTGGAAATTACATGAACATGACTTAGGGATTTTTTTACATTTATTCATGATGTGGCTGAGTATGTTGCTTTGTACAGTTTTCTTAGTGGCTTTTCTAGGCATTACAATATACGTATGTAACTTACCACAGTTTACTGGTGTTGACATTTTAGCATTCAAATGAATATTAAAGTCTTACATTGATTTAGGTACCTTTACATTCCCTGCTTTAAAAATATGGTTTTAAAAATATTTCCTCCTCATCTACTCAGTACCACATCAAATGACACTATAATTTTTGTTTCGACCATCAAATATAATTTTTAAAAACTATGCGTTCAAGATTAGTTCATTATATTTACTGCTACTTTTAGTCATGAATGCAATGTTCTCCTTCCCTTTCTCCTTTATTTTATTTTATTTTATTATTTTTTGAATCAGAGTCTCACTCTGTTGCCCAGGCTGGAGTGCAGTGGCATGCTCATGGCCACTACAGCCTCAGACTGCTGGGCTCAGGTGATCCTTCTGCCTTAGCCTTCCAAGTAGCTGGAACTACAGGCAAGCATCATCATGCCTGGCTAATTTTTCTTGATTTATTGTAGAGATGAGGTCTTGCCAAGTTGCTCAAGCTGGTATCGAATTCATGGGCTCAGGCAATCCTCTCACCTCGACCTCCCAAATTGCTGGGAATATAGGCATGAGCCACTGCACCTGGCCAACTTTTCTAAAGTTCTCCTTTCCTTTCTAAAATTCCAAGGCTTCCTCTGTTATTATTTCATTTATGTTCCTTTGGACATTCTTTAAAAATAGTTTGGTGGGGACAAATTCTCTTGATTTTATTTAATCTGAGAATGCTTTGATTTTCATTCTTGAAAGATATTTCCACCTGATATTGAGTTGATACTTGACACTTCTTTTGTTTTAGCACTTGAAAAATGTTGTGCTCCTTTCTTCTGGCCCTCATGGTTTTAGATGAGGAATCCACTGTTATTTGAATTTGAGTAACGTGTCCTTTCTTTTTGTTTCTTTTTGACTTTCTCATTAAAATTTTGTAATGTAATGTTAGTTTTCTAAAGTTCTCCTTTAAAGAGTAATTAAGAAACTTGACTGTGATGTGTGTTGGTGCAAATTTCTTTGGTTTATCCTATTTGGGTTTATTTGGCTTGTGAATCTACAGGTTAATATTTTTCATCAAGTTTGGGAAGTTTTCAGCAATTATTTCTGTAAATATTTTTCAATCCCACGTTTGTTTTCTTCTCATCCTATAACTCTCATTATATGAATGTTGAATCTTTTATTTTTATTCTATAAGCTCTGAGTCTGTTCATTGCAGTATATTTCCTGTCTGCTATTCAGTTTGAGTAAACTCTATCACTCTGTCCCAAATTCACTGTTTTAATGCTCTGTCATCTCCGCTCTGCTCTGAGCCCATACAACATAATGAGCATTTTAATTTTGGTTATTATATTTTTTACATTTACAATTTCTATTAGGTTATTTATTATTAATTCAATGTCTTTGCTAAGATTTTCTATTTTTTCAATATTATAAGAAAATTCATAATTGTTGAGACATTTTTATTATGGCTGTTTTAAAGTTCTTAAATGTTAATTTCAATGTATACTTCCTTTTGGTGTTTGTCAATTGATTTATTTTTCCAATCCAAGTTGTGTTTTTCCTGTTTAAATATAATGAGTGTTTTAAAATTTATTCTGGACATTCTTCATGTTAGAGTACTCTTGATCTTATCTAAATATTTGATTTTAGTAAGGAATCATATTATTTAGGAGTAGTGTACAGGTACTGGCCTCTATTTTAAACTTATAATTCCAGTGACGTTTAGTTTTCAGATTCCTTGCAATATCATCCTGGTCTTCTTTGTTCTTCTGTTGCCTCTGAGGCTGCTGCTCAATTCTTTCACATGCTACCTGGACTCCCTGGTGCCTTTGTATGGGAAGATCAGAAAAGTCAGGCAGCCTGGATAAATTTTGCAACTGAGTAGATAGCTAGGGGACATCAGGCACACTTCAGGTGCCAGCATATCAGCTGTGCAGATGCTACTGGGTTTTGGCCTAGAGTTGGACGCTCCTGACAAGGTCTCTGCTAGGCTTCTCCTAGTCCTTTGGGTAAAGAGAGCTACTTTTCTTTATGTTTTTCTTTCTTTTTTTTTTGTTTCTTTGTTATGTCTATGCCTGTTGTCAGTTCTGGGTTCCAGGACTCTCTGGGAGGTATACAAAACATAAAAAGAAGTCCAGGAATGTCACCGTGGTGTCATTCCTTAAATCCTAGGGTTTCTAGCCAGTCTGCATTTCCTTTTCATTGTTTTGAGTCCTTTTGTTATTTCTATTCAATCATTTAGTTGTATTTAATTTTGAGCCAAGAAAAGTGGATCTATGATATCTTATCCAAGAAGCAAAAGCTTGTTCAAACTTTTGGTGCCTTAATTTTCTTATGAGCAAAATGGATATAATATTGCTAGTCGATGTTGTTATGAAATGTCAAATAAAATGTGTGAAAAACTTAGCATAATAACTAGGAGATCAAGAGACCCATAAACTATGACTTTTTCCCCCTTTCCATCTCTTTCTTTAATAATGTTATGAAGATGTGTAGAAAAATTTCTCTAATATTTTTAGAGATTTTAGAATAATGAGGTAAGACAAAACTATACTCTTACCTCCTGCTAGAGGAAAATTTAAAATTTCCAATAATTTTCACTAACTGTATTCTCAAGTTCAAATTTATAGCATAGCACTGTAGAGTTTCAGTTTGGGGGAAAAACAAGCAACACGAAACATTTTTTCCTTTTTATCAGTTATGAAATGATCACACAAAGTATTAAGAAGAGAGGTGCCACTGGAAAAAAGGGGAAGTGTTTCTCCTTCCTTCCATGCTCTCCAACAGAAGAATTTACTTTGTTACCTCACAATCACTAGGAATTAAACTCCCCAAAAGTGGTATCTTCTTCCCAATCTCACCATTAATGCATGTTCATTTCTTCTTACTCAATGAATCAACATAGTCATACATAAGGATACACAAATTAAGAGTAGAACAAATTTAGCAGCCTGGAAGCAGATTAATTCAAATTCAGTCATTTAATTTATGACAAGTATGACACTACAGTGCAACCAGGAGAAGATATTTTCCCAGTATATTGCTCTGTGTCAAACACTGATCCACATAGAACAAAAAAATGAGAGAATAGGAACAAAACTGTCCAAAGAAATGATTGTCTAGCAGGATGAATGGATAGACAGAAGATGATAGACGACGATGATGATGAGAAAGATAAATAAAAAAATAGGTAGATAGATAACATCTACTTCCAAAGCAGCTTATTGTCTGATAGCAAATAGTAAATTCTAAATGAGTAGCAGTATGAATAATATTGCAGCTCTGGGGCAAAGGTAATCTCACAAAGGAGATGGGGATGAAAGCAGGAATTAAAGGAGATATAGAACGTACATAAACCAAGAGGCTATATGTTTGGGGCATGGATGTGAGATGGTAGAGGAGATGAGAAATAGGGAACACCGGGAAGCCACTGTCCTGTGAGGCACCTTAGTGCTAATTAAATAAAGACAGCTTCTTACAAAGTGGACTCTGCTCCCAAAAGGATCCAGTGTTTGTCAAGAAGTAGATGATATGGACATGTGAATGATACTGAAAAATGGAATACAAAGAGGGAAGAACATTGACTGTTGACTTTATAACTTTACATGCTATTGGTTATTCTTCCAACAACAATTTCATAGGTCTGTGGGCACACAAGTATGATTAGAGAAAATAAGAAATAGGTGAATGCTGAGGCTGTGAAGATAAGAGAAAATAGATACATGTTTTGTTGTGAAAACAGACAGAGAAATGGAACAGTAGGCTACCAGAAGATGTGAAGTGAAAGAAGACATAGAAAACAGTAGATAATAGGCCATGGAAATGATTTAGGAGGGGGAGGATATAAATGAAGCAGAAGAAAAAGAATTGTATGAGCCAAACCCCTGAGAAGAACAAGATGAGAAAGCATCCATCACAAGGAGAAACTTGTGAGGAAGGAGAGAATCTCAGCCGTTTGGCCATTCTTTTGGTAAAGGCCAAATTTCTCTTCGATGGATAAAGGTAATTTTTCTTTACATATTTCAGCTATTCCTCACCCCCCCCCCCTTTTGGGACATATTAGTGAACCTATATATTTTACTGGGATCCAGATCTCTCCAGGATTTTAGTCATTCCCAAGTAGGAAGATGTTTAAAGTCACTACAGGAACTTTTCTTCAGAGTCTGTATGGAAAGAAACTCTTAAATAGTTAAAAGTTATTCTTACTAGGTTCTAATGTTTGATAACAGAGTAGAGTGACTATAGTTAACCCAATATAATGTATATTTCAAAATAGCTGGAAGAGAAGACTTGAAATGTTGCCAACACATAAAAATGATAAATTCTAGCCGGGCTCGGTGGCTCAGCCTGTAATCCCGCGCCTTTGAGAGGCTGAGGTGAGTGGATTGCCTGAGCCCGCGGGTTCAAGACCCGCCTGGGCAGGCGAGACCTCATCTCTACAATAAATCAAAAATCAGCCGGGCGTGGTAGCGCGCGCCTGTAGTTCCAGCTACTTGGAAGGCTGAGGCGGAAGGACCGCCAGAGCCCAGGAGGTCGAGGCTGCGGTGGCCGGGAGCGGCCGCTGCACTCCAGTTTGGGCGACAGGTGATGAATACTCTACATGCCCTGACTTGGTCATTTCAAATACTATGCATGTAGCAAATTATCAGTGTACCCCATAAATACGTACAAATATATTTATCAATAAAAGTTATTATTTATGTTATTCATGTGATAGCTTTTCCCTATTAAAACTGTAAATCAATGAATCAGTCAGTCTAGATTCCCATGTTAACTTTGTGTAGATATTAAAATATCCATTATTGGTTTTAAGAAAACAAAGGTTTTGAAGTGCTTAAGTAACACGAATAAGTTAATGTTTACAAATAAAATTAGTATCAAACTCAAGGAAGTCTGAATCTGCACCATTTCAATTATACTGTTACTTTTTACTAAGATTCTTTTCTGCTTTTCACATTAACATCTACCTAAAATCTGTACAACTTAGTGCTCATAGTTGGGGATTGTAATTGCACCCACTTCCTAAAATTGTTGGAAAAAATAATTGAGAGCGTGCTTGGACAGCACTAAGCAAAGTATCTTGTACAAAATATGTATGAAAAAATGATAGCTACCATACCTATTTCTACTATGCTTTCTCCCATTTCTTCAGGCATTCCTCATTGATACTGACTAATCTATTTTTTTAACTTTTAATTTTTTTTTTTTTTTTTGAGTTGGAGTCTCACTGTCGCCCAGACTGGAGTACAGTGGCCGCTCCCGGCCACTGCAGCCTCGACCTGCTGGGCTCCGGCGATCCTTCCGCCTCAGCCTTCCAAGTAGCTTGAACTACAGGCGTGCACTACCATGCCCGGCTAATTTTTTTGATTTCTTGTAGAGATGAGGTCTCGCCAAGTTGCCCAGGTGGGTCTCGAAACCGCGGGCTTAGGCAATCCACTCACCTCAGCCTCCCAAAGGTGCGGGATTACAGGCTGAAACTTTTAATTTTTTATTTTAAAGATGTGGGGTTCAATTCAGGATTAGGTATACCAATGTTCATTATGCAGGTACCCTTGTTGATGAGGTGTGCCCCTTCTTCCCTGGCAGATTTCCACACTGCCAATCCTGCAACCCCGCCCCCACCCCACAGCAGTTTCCCACCACTGCCAATCTTTTCTTATAGTATTATGATAATTTTTCAAGATCTGCTTATGAGTGAGAACATGTGATACTCAGTTCTTTGTTTTTGCAAGAGATCACTCAGAATTATAGACTCTAATTTCATCCAGGTTACTGTGAAGTTCATGGTTTTGTCCTCCTTTATGGCTGCATAATATTCCATTGTGAATATATACCATATTTTTTATCCAGTCCTCTTTTGATGGGCAGCATGACTGGTTTCATGGTCTTGCTATTGTGAACAATGCTTCAATAAACATACGTATGTAAGTGTTTTTTCACAGAGTTATTTGAGTTCCTTCAGGTATATTCCTAGTAGGGGGATTGCAGGGTCGTATGGAAGGTCGATTTTTAGATCTTTTAGGAATCAACACACCGTTTTCCACAGAGACTGTACTAGTTCACACTCCCACCAACAGTATAGAAGTGTTCACTTTTTGCTGCATCCTTTCCAGCATCTGTTATTTTTTTGAGTTATTGATGATGGCTATCCTGACTGGAGTTAGGTGGTATCTCAGTGTAGTTTTAATTTGCATTTCTTTGATGACTAGTGAAGCTGTGCATTTTTCATGTTATCTGTTGGCTGCTTGTATGTCTTCTTTTGAGAACTGTCTGTTCATATCTTTTGCCCACTTTGTAATGGGGCTGTTTGTTTTTCTCTTTTCAGCACATTTGAGTTCCTTGTAGATCCTAGATGTTAGGCTTTTGTCAGACATACAGTTGACAAATATTTTTTCCCAGTCTGTGGGCTGTCTCCCTGCTCTCTTGATGGTTTCTTTTGCTTTGCAGAAGCTTGTCAGTTTGATGAGGTACTACTTGTTTATCTTATCTCTTATGGCATGGGCACTGGGGTTTTGATCAGGAATTGGTTGCCAGTTCCAATTTCCATAAGGGTGTCTTCTGCATTTTCTTTTTCTTTCTTTCTTTCTTTCTTTTTTTTTTTTTGAGTTGGTGTCTCACTCTGTCACCCAGGCTAGAGTGCCATAGCACACTCACCGGCCACCCCAGCGTCAACCTGCTGGGCTCCGACGATCCCTCCACCTCAGTCTTCCAAGTAGCAGGAACTAGAGGTGTGTGTTACCATGTCCAGCTAATTTTTGATTTATTGTAGAGATGAGGTCTCACCAAGTTGCCAGGGCTGGTCTCAAACACACAGGTTTAGGCAATCACCTCACCTTGGCTTCTCAAAGTGCTGGGATGGGATTACAGGCTGAGCCACCAAGCCCAGCCCTGCATTTTCTTTTTTTTTTTTTGAGTTGGAGTCTCACTCTGTCGCCCAGACTGTAGTGCAGTGGCTGCTCCCGGCCACCGCAGCCTCGACCTGCTGGACTCCGGCAATCCTTCTGCCTCAGCCTTCCAAGTAGCTGGAACTACAGGCACGTGCTACCATACCCGGCTCATTTTTTTTTTTATTATTGTAAAGATGAGGTCTTGCCAAGTCGCCCATGCATTTTCTAAGGTTCTTAATAGTTTGAGGTTTTACATTTAGGTCTTTGATCCATTTAGAGTTGATTTTGTATATGGTGACAGGTAGGGGTCTTATTCTGATCTTCTGCATGTGGTCAACCAGTTTTCCCAGCACCATTTGCTGAATAAGTTCTCCTCTCCCCAGTGGTTGGTAGTGGAGACTTTGTCAAAGATTAGTTGGTTGAGAAATTGAGGTTTTGCTTCTGGACTCTCTATCCTGTTCCATTGGTCTATATGCCTGTTCTCATACCAATACCAGGTTGTTTTGGTTACTGTAGCTCTATAATAAAGTTTAAAGTCTGGGACTGTGATACCTCCTGCTTTGTTTTTTTGTTTGTTTGTTTTTGTTTTGTTTTGTTTTGCTGAGAATTGTTTTGGTAATTCATGGTCATTTATGTTTCCATATGAATTCCTGTATTGTCTTTTTCAGGTCTGATAAGAATGATGCTGGTAATTTAATGGGTATTTCATTAAATCTGTAGATTGCCTTGGACAGGATGGACCTCTTAACAATGTTGATTCTTCCAATCCATGAGCATGGAATATTTTTCTATTTGTTTGTGTCATCTTTGATTTCTTTGAGCAGTGTTTTGTAAGTTTTCATTATAAAGGTTTTTCATGTCTCTGGTTAGGAAGATGACAAGGTATTTGATTTCTTTCTGTGGCTGTTTTGAATGGGATTGTGCCTTTTATTTGGGTTTCTGTTTGTTTATTGTTGGTGTTTAGAAATGTGACTGTCTTTTGCACATTTATTTTATACACTGAGACTTTGCCAAAGTCCTTTATCAGTGCAAGGAGGTTTTTGACAGATTTTCTTGGGTTTTTGAAGTATAGCATCATGTCGTCTGCAAAGAGGGATAACTTGACTTCCTCTTTTGCTACATGAATACCCTTGATCTCCTTCTCTTGTCTGATTGCTCTAGCTAGGACTTCCAAAACTATGTCAAAAAGGAGAGGTGAGAGTGAGCATCCTTGTTTTGATCTGGTTTTCAGGAGAAATGGTTCCTATTTCTTTCTGTTTAGCAATATGCTGGCTGTGGGTTCTCATAGTTGGCTCTTACTATTTTGAGGTATGTTCCATCTATGCCTAAATGTTCCAGGATTTTTATCAAGAAGGCGTGATGGATTTTATCAAAAGTTTTTTCTGCATTTAATGATATAATCATGTGGCTTTTGTTTTTACATCTGTTGATGTATT
>CAUYQG010075418.1:0-15281 GCA_963574415.1 Tarsius wallacei | reverse complement strand
TTTTTCCATTTGTTTGTGTCTTCCTGGATTTCTTTGAGCAGTGTTTTATAGTTCTCATTGCAAAAGCCTTTCACTTCTCTAGTTAGGAAGATGCTGAGGTATTTCATTCTTTTTGTGGCTATTGTAAATGAGATTGTGCTTTTTATTTGGTTTTCTGCTTGCTTGTTATTGGTGTATAAGAATGCAACTCTCTTTTGCACATTTATTTTGTACCCCAAGATTTTGCCAAAGTCCTTTATCAGCACAAGCAGGTTTTTGCCAGATTCTTTTGAATTTTCGAGGTATAGAATCATATCGTCAGCAAAGATGGATAACTTGACTCCTCTTTTCCTATTTGGATACCCCTCATTTCCTTCTCTTGTTTAATTGCCCTAGCTAAGACTGCCAACACAATGTTGAATAAGAGGAGTGAGAGTGGGAAGCCTTCCTTGTTCCAGTTTTCCAGGGAAATGTTTCCAGTTTCTGTCAATTTAGCAATATGTTAGCTGTGGGTTTATCATAGCTGGCACTTAATATTTTGAGGTAAGTTCCTTCTATACCTAGGCGTTTGAGGGTTTTTATCAAGAAGGGATGATGGATTGTATCAAAAGCTTTTTCTGCATCTAATGATATAATCATGTGGTTCCTGTTTTTACATCTGTTGATATATTTCATTGCATTTATGGTCTTGCAGATGTTGAACCAGTCCTGCACCCTGGGAATGAAGCCTACTTGAACATGGTGGAAGATTTTTGAGATATGTTTTTGGATCCAATTTGCTAGAATCTTGTTGAGGATTTTTGCATCTATGTTCATAACTATATTGATCTGTAGTTCTCTTTTTTAATTGGATCTTTACCTGGTTTGGGTATCAGTGTGATGTTAGCCTTGTAAAATGATTTGGGAAAAATTCCATCTTTCTCAATTGCCCGGAATACTTTCAATAGGATTGGTACCTGAGTCCAAAGACGGGACACAGAAGACAAAAATAACATAGAAAACATCAACGAAACAAAAAGCTAGTTCTTTGAAAGAATTAACAAGATTGATGGCGCCCTAGCCAGAATGACCAAGAAAAAGAGAGAAAAAGCCCAAATAAGCACAATTAGAAATACAAAAGATCAAACTACAACTGACCCCAAAGAAATACAAAAGATTATCAGAGATTACTATGTACACCTATATGGAAACAAACTTGATAACCTAAATGAAATGGAAGACTTTATGACATCACAACATCCATCCCAGGTTGAAACAAGAAGACATTAAATAGACCAATAACAACCCAGGAAACTGACTCTATCATAAGAAAACTACCTACCAAAAAAAAAAAAAAAAAAAAAAAGCCCTGGACCAGATGGTTTTTCAGCAGAATTCTACAACATCATAGTTATTTTAAATTTGTGTGTGTGTTTTCCCTAGAGTTTGCAATATATGTTTACAAATAATCTAAGTCCACCTTCAAATAGCATTATAGTGTTTCACATGTAGCACAGAAACCTTATGGTACAGTATTCCCAATTCTTTTTTCCCATCCCTTATGACATTGCTACCACTGACTTCACTTGTCCAAAAGCTATAATCACCCAGTATATTGTTAATATCATTATATTAAATAGTTACCTTTTAGTCCAGTTCCAAGAAGGATAACTCGTTCTATTTTATCTTTAGTTCTATTTTATCTCTCTTAGTCTTTTTTTCTTTATGTAGATCTGAGTTTCTTACATGTGTGATATTACTGTCACAAAACAAAATTATTAACACTTCCTCTTTGTGAGCAATGTTTTTGTTTTAGATGTCACAGCTATTTATTTCTATCTTCATTACACAGAAGAGATGTATGCTTTCAAAAATGTACAGTTCAGGGGAAGTTTTATTGGTTAATATTTCAAAGCTACCTAGTGATAGTCATAAAAGTATGTACCTCATTTATCAATGTGAGAGTTTTGATTATATTTTCCAACTTGAGTTTCATGCCAGACTTTGCTTCTGGAATTTACAGCTACTTCATTAGGGCCCCATTGTTTGGAATGCTACTTTGTTGTCCTCCATAAGATACGGATTATGGATAACTATCTGTGACAATTGTAGCTGCATGGGGTAGAAAGGTCTTGGTAATCTGAATATAAATACTGGATGTGCAGAACCACAACAACCACCCTTACCCCCTCCCTCTCCTGAAAGTTATATTTTATCACTGTGGCTTACCATACTAAAATATTCTATAACCATAATTAGCTCACCTTACAATTTAGGGGAAGCAAGAAATGTACATCTTCTCCAGGCAGCCATTTTTGTATGAGATGTTTGTGCTATATTAGGGCTGATCATACATATTCTGGCTTCCTCTTATTTTCAGCACATAGTGGGATTGTACATTCTCTTCCATTTGAAAGATCAGTTGGACCCTGTAACTTGTTTTGTCCAATGAGATGTGTGTAGCAGTGGCATCAGCTTTAAGAAACAGTGATAGTATTGTCAGTTCCTCTCTTTTACTCTACAGTGTCTAAGATGATCCCAGGGTGGGGGCAGTGCAGAGTACAGCACTCCAGCTGACATTCAAAAGACTTGTGGCAGGAGTAAGACAGAAATCTCACGTCTGTGTCTAAAGTATCGTTCTCTCAACACACACTCTAACATCTCACCTTGATTTATTTTGGCTTTGTAGCCAAAAGGCACTATCTGAAATTATATTATGTATTGATTTATTTTCTGGCTTATTGCCAGCCTGTCTAAAGGTGAGACCTTTGTATCTCTTATTCACAACTATAACCTCATTGCCTTGACCAGTGTCCAAAGGATGGCAGATGCTCAATGATGTTTTTCTGAAAGACTGGTTTAATACATAGCTTCAATCGGAAATCTGCCACAAATAAAAACTGGATGAAGCTTTATTTTAGGCAGTAAAAACACTTCTAATACAATCGTTATTCTGCAAGTTTCCCTCTTTAGAAATCTCTACCAACTGGAAATGAAAAGACAACCTGTGATGGGAAACAGTATCTCTGATTTACCGATAGGATTAAAACAACAACAAAGTGTAAATGGGTGAGCAAGCTGGTGACTTTAAACTTAGTCCTAGGCAAGACTTTCTTGAAAATAAATACAAATGGAAGGAATGAAACAACTGGCTACTTATGTTGCCCTAATTCTCTTCCCAGCCTTTCTAGTGGAGTCAACTTTCAGCCCTGTTGCAATGTTTTTCTTCTAAGAAAATGGTGACAATTCGCTTTGTAGAATAAATTTTTGTTCCCTGGAATGTGATGTACTGAAATAAAGTTCTTTTCAAAAAAAAAAAAAAAAAAACTTTGAAAGACAAATTGAAAATAATTAGGTGGTCTCGGGGACCGCGCAGCTACTCCTGTGGCCAACAACTGCAACCACGCCCCACTCCAAGGTACTCCCCCCAGGTCGCCGTCGTCGGCGCCTGCGCACAGGGCTCCGCAGGCGCAATGCTACCCAACAAAGCACCTTGACCTTTGCTGTCTGCGCCTGCGCAAGAGAGCCAACTCGCCCAGGAGCTCCTTGACATGCGACCCCGCCCTCGACCACCTTGCGGAGGTCGCGCTGCCTTCTGCGCCTGCGCAGGCGAGGTCCTCTGTTTTGCCGAGCGCCAGACGAAGTTAACCAAGAGGGTTCACCTGGGCGGTCCCCGGGACCCAAAGACCCGGCACCGCAGGCTCAAGACCCGCGGGATCCGCCCAGTTCCTCACGGAAACGTGCGGGTCAAGCTGTCAGGGGTGGTGCGAATCAATGACCAGGATGACGCGGGCCACGCGCAGGGCTGCTGTGTAGACCTGCGGACGGCGGTATAGACCTCCTCTGGGTCTGGGAGAGGCAGATGTCCAGGAGAGGAACGTATCTAGTGTGGATTCTTGAGACCCACTGCCTGGAGAGTCGGGGCGTCCAAGGGAGATCTGACCCCGGTCGGGAGGCTGCGCACTGCTCTGGGGATGCGCAGCCGTCTTGGTGGCGGGGAGTTGACAGAGGAGAGGTACGAGATCACGTGCACCCAGACGCTGCGGAGATCACGCTGGCCAGGAATCCATGAGAAATGGGCTTCAGAGACCTTGGTCACGTCCTTTCATGCCCACAAGCAAGTTGGTTCCCAGGACGCGTGTCTGAACGGAACACCAGCTCCAGGGCACACGGGACCCAAGAGCCCAGTCGCCACTTCCTTTTGGGTCCAAACAAACACCAAGACACCGCTATCGAAGTTCAGTATGAGGAAGGTTTTGTTTTGTTTTGTTTTTTTAAGAAGACTTGGGTTACCTAGATCAGGATTCATATAGAGAAAAGCCAGCAGGAGCAATAAATAGTCTTCCTTAAGGGGAGGAGTCACCAACTGATCTACTGCCATTAGTTGGTGTCAATTGAATCCTATAACCTTGCTTATGTTACTGAGCTAATAGAGGCAGCTAGGTTGTAACCTACTGCTTCTGTGCCCGTATACTCTGCTTTCTCTCTTGTTACCATAGGTGAGCTGCCACGTTCCCAGTTAAGCCTCCATCCAGTGGAGCATTAGATAAGACATCATCTGTCCCCTATTCAAGGGAATGGCTGCTGTCATTCTACTTTATTCTCAGCCACTAACTCCTCGCTTAGTATTGATCCACATCCATGAGCATTGTCAAGGAAGCAGGAAGCCATTAGCATGAGGCTGTCTCTGTATTTTGAACTCCTGCATAATAAATTGCAACCTAAATTAGTACATAAACCCAAACCTGATTCAGTGGTACATTATTTTTTGTGTGTGTAGTAAATAGCCAGGGTTCAACCAGTCATATGCTGCCAACTCAACAGACCATGCCTAAACAAAGCAAATGCCTCCTCACACCTTCCTAATAAGGTAGCCACCGAGCTGAGGCCAATCGGGATGTTTCTACTTCACTTGTTAGACCACGAAAGTTGGGCTTTCACCACTGGGCAGAGCTCTTTAAGCCTCTACTCATTTTGAGTGACTGCCTGATATATGAATTGTTCTTTGCTCAAATAAAGTCTGTTTAATTTGTCTAAGGTTTTTCTTTATGCTGCAGGTAAAAACATTGATAGCACTACTTGCATTCAGAGGTCCAAATATTGACTGTATGATATGTAAATAATCCTTAAGCTGACTGATTTATAAAGGCCCAGGCAAGTTTGATGTTCTGAACATTCACCTCTACAGATGAAAAGCATTGCCAATATCTTGCATTTGGCAGGAAAAAAAAATGGTTTCTGACCTGTTTGTCCCACATTGATTTTAACATTTCTGAACAACCATCATTATCTAAAGCTCATGGAAGAGGTACTTGTTGACCACTTGATCTGAAGTTTTGGAGTCAGTTTCTTGCTAAAAGTAAGTGATGTGGTACTCAAAGAAGACCAACCAAAAATAGGATATTTATTATCATGACTTTAAAGCCAATACAGCTTTTCCTATACTTGTAGATACAAATTTATTTGCTGTGTCAAACTGTGACAAACTTAGGTTGCTTTAAAATATGCATACACATATATTCAGACACAGAAGCACAGAGATTCCTTAGAATGCTTTTAGATGCTGTTTAGAATATTAAACTATTGGAAGTTACCTAGAATCCCAACAAGGCGTGTTAGTAAAGTACGTTAATAATGATAACAAAGTTAGAAATCACTTGCTATACCAGACACTATAATAACACTCCTTTGTTCCTTTTGTAACACTCAAAAATGTGCAATAAGTTTGTATTCAATATTATCCATATTTTTTAATATATGAATCAATAAACTGACTTACAATGGTGATATGTCCTATTAGACAGTTACTGTTTTGATAATGCTGCATGACACTACTAAGATCCCAGTTGCTTATAATTCAAGCACTTATTTTTCTTGGTCATAATTTGTGAATCCTGATGAAATCAGTTAGGCTTTGCTCCAGGATAGGGAATTGGTCAAATCTGTTCCATCTTTCCAAGTCTCTTTCATCAAGTTTTTTTTTCTGAGTTGGAGTCTCACTCTGTCGCCCAGACTGGAGTGCAGTGGCCGGGAGCAGCCACTGCAGCTTCGACCTGCTGGGCTCCGGTGATCCTTCCGCCTCAGCCTTCCAAGTAGCTGGAACTACAGGCGTGCGCTACCATGCCCGGCTAATTTTTGATTTATCGTAGAGATGAGGTCTCGCCTAGTTGCCCAGGCAGGTCTCGAACCCGCGGGCTCGGGCAATCCACTCACCTCAGCCTCCCAAAGCGCGGGGTTACAGGCTGAGCCACCGAGCCAGGCTTCTTTCATCAAGCTATTAGGAAAGAGTACACTTTACAGCCTGCTCTCCTGAAAGACTTTATCTCTGTTAAATGAACCACAAAGAAAAGGAAGAAAGGAGTTTTACTTCCATCCTCTGGTGATGACATTGTTTTGGTGAATACATGACATCACAGGATAAGCAACAAGGCTACTAGATAAATTCAACTGGCTCTCCAGTCACAGCAATCGAGTCTTCCCCTATAGCAGCCAACCCTTTGCACTAAAAATTTTATTTTTATGGATGTTATGAATGGGGACCTAAACTTCCTTAAGGCGACTTTTATGTTTCAAGCCTTACATTTTTTATGTACACCTTTCATCCACCTTAAAAAAAAGTTTTTATATGTTGATAGCATTTATAGCAGTAGTATCAAGCCCCATGAAAACTGTTATTTCTGTTCTTCTCCACCTACCTGCCAAAAATATGTCCTCAGAAGAGACTCTTTCTGACTACTTACAGATCTGTCACTTCTAAATTGGCAGTGTTCAGGCATTTCTATCCACTTTGCTTTCCTTCATACTGGCATCAACTTATTGGAAGGATACATAAATACAGATACATAGATATCATCTGCCTCCTCTTTTCTCCACATTAACATATTCCATGAGTTCAAGAACTGAAATGGCTAATTTACTTCATCATTCTCCCATCCATAGTGTATTTCCTGGCACAGAGGGAACACTTAAATGCTCAACTAACAAAATAAAATCAAATCATTGAATCCAGGACTGCCTCATGATTCAGTGTCCTCCAGGCACTCCACCAGAGAGTCAGTGCAAACCTTTCTACCATGTTGCTTGCTCTTTCTTGCTTCTACAACCTCCTATGTTGCTCTTCCAGATTGTAGTTCCCATCCCAAGTCACAGTCATAGCAAATGTAAGAGAGGGTGGGGAATGTAGTCTTTCACTAGGTACTGAACACTGTGACCCTGAGTGCAACTGAGATAATTAGAGGCAGGCACCTGAGTTGCATATCTCCTGATAACTTCCATTATTCTCCCTCTTGCTCTTTTCCCAGAAATCCGAGTGGATTCACTGAAGGTTTTCTTTGCTGTCTGGTTTCCAGTTGATTTTGAAAAATGGAGAGCATGGACAAGAACGGAAGAGGAAAGAAAGCAAAATGGATTGTAGTGCTTATTTTCCTGACTCTCCCTAGGGTTGCTTAGGACTGGTTGCATCTTTTAGTCGAAATCACAGCTCCTGCCTGGGACCCTTCTCAGTCTCCAGGTTCTAGGAACCACTTGGCCCTGTTGATACTTCAGGCCTAGAGGTGATAATAATCATCTTTTTTGGCATTCTTTTTTAGATAATACTTTCATGATTTCCTTTCACCCTGCTTGTACTTTGAATATGATTCCACAGATTTTTTTGTTTCCTAAAAACAAACAAAAATATGCTGATTGATGTAGCGACTGCCCGCCTTTCCTTTAGGGACTATAATGAAACAGAAAATTCGCTCATCATTCTCAAAGAAGGGCCTCTGAGTCAACTCAGCCCATCTGAAGTGTCCCAATCATTTATTTTTGAGTGAATTAAAGTGCTTTGGGGTCCTGCTTCCCTTTAGAACTGCATCTTCCCTAGAATGACTTCCTAGATGTCATATTTTTACTTGAATTGAACAAGGGAATATAGATCTTTTACTCACTGCTCTAGCCTTCCAGGAGACAAGATGTTGCTTCCAACTACAGAGTTTAAGAAGCCTTTTGCAAGATCTACACTATGTTTGATCAATATTTCACATTATAAATCCCAAAGCAGGAAAGGCTTAGGTAATTCAGCTGCTCAACAATGTCCTCTTTTCATCTCTGTTGGTCTGTGCACTAGAACAGGGGTCTCCAACCCTGGGTCACGGACCAGTACTGGTCCATGGTCTGTTAGAAACCAGAATGCACAGCAGGAGATTAGAAGCAGGTGAATTCCATCTTCTGTCAGATCAGCAGCGACATTAGGTTCTCATAGGAGCAGGAACCCTACAGTGAACTGGCATGCCAGGAATCCATGTTGCTGCTCCTTATGAGAATCTTTTGTCTGGTGATCCCCTCTCCCACAAAACCCATCTGTGGAAAAATTGTCTTCCACAAAACTGGTCCCTGATGCCCAAAAGGTTGAGAACCACTGCACTAGAAGTCTTATTCTCCTTGTGGGCACAAGGTGAATGATTACGAACAGCAATTTGATCTCTATGTTTACTTGATCTCAGGGAGTCAAATAGAGACTAATAAAAAACACTAAGGGCTTTCCTTTCATCTGATTCCTTTCATCTGATTTACTCTTAGGCCAAACACTTCCATCAACAGGATGTTGAGCCCTTATTGGCCTATGCAGTCTTGGAGCAAGCAGTGAGGTCACCTTTCCCAAAGTGCAAGAAAAAAGAGAAGGACCCCTGAGTCTCTTAGAAATGAAAAGGGGAATTATATGTTTATTTTTCAGGAGATCCTTTTATTCTTTTTCTTCTCAGCACCTCATTTCTTCAACTTCCATCTATCTTGCCCTGGCTTATCCACTCTGGTCCATATTTAAGGACCTTATATTATGTTCAGCTAGCTGCCTGCTCATCTTTACTTTGGGATTGGCTGTGAGGAAGCAGTCAAGTCTCCTCATCAAGCAGGAGGAAAGCATATGTAGGGTGAGGGAAAAAAGGAACAATCTCATTTCTAGTTTAACCCATTGGAAATATGTTGGATACAACTTCAGTCTACAGTTAGTCTTGCCCAAGACTAATAATCAATGGTTCAGTAGTTAATGACTATAAATTCACAACTGGAGCATGTAAAAAACAAGGCCCTAATAAAGTAAGTGCCACCTGCCCTAATAATTTATAAGCTTGTATTTCCCTTTTTCTATTTGAAAAGGAGAAAAGAAAAACTATTCTGGATTCAAGCATAATTTCTTACAACTAGCCATAGATTTACCTTGTTTTTTAGAACTAGTTTTTACTGTAAATAGTTTTTTGTTTTTTTAAAATTTTTGTTCATGTTGTGTTCATGCTCATAACTCAGATATTTACAAGTTTCAGTCTTTAGTTAATTTATTTCTATTTATTTTTAATTTCCTCATCTAATATTTCAAATCATATCATAAGTTGTGATAAATGGTTGGCATTAAATTTTGTAAACGTATTACATTGAAACTTAATGCCTGCATTTGATGTGGTTATTAAAATGTGACAATATAAATCACCATAGCAACACAAACAAGAATTTATAGCCTATTTCAAACTCTAGAGGCTGAAAATATTTTATAGCGATTGAAAGCTGAGATATGAGCAATTCAAATAATTTGGTGCTGAGTAATTGGAGTCCAAAAATACATCAACCTAGATATTGAATTTTTAAAAGAGTCAATACTGAATAATAGTACAGGTCATTTATTTTTAATTGTCCAGCCATTGGAATGCTTGGGCACGTGTACAGTGATTTCACCCATGTAACTTATTTATGATTCTTTCATAAACAGGCTACCTTTTGAGAGTTAATTATGTGGCCAAGAAAAGTAGCCACCTAATAAATGGATTTTCTCTTTTACTGATGAGTTTCCCAAGCATTGTCCAGAGCAGTATCATCTTTGTCTCCATGTTTATCAAAGGAGAAAAAAAAAAGAGTTAAAAGAGGGGAAATCACCAATATCATACATAAAATATATGCCTAGAATTATATGAGATACCAGAGGATGAGAAGATGATGGTTTTTTTTTTTTTTTGCTCCTGTTTGACAGGACATGCACATCAATTGTTGTTTTACTTATCCATAGAGTAGAGCTAAAATATAAGCTAGCACCTGTGTTCTCACGCAGACATTTACAAGACTGGCTGATGACTGTGCAACTCTAGAAGCTTCATTGTAGCATGTCTCTCTGGATGAGATGGGTCCTCTCCCATCACCACATTAAGGAATCTACCATAACAAAAGGTATGGCAGAGTAGGATGCTTCAGCTCCATGCATGGATCCGGAACAGTGGTCTTCCTGCGTATGACAAATACTCATGCTTCCTGCAAAGGCTTGCTATGCTTGCTCTTTGGAAGAGGGGAGAGACCTTGAGCCTTCTACACACCTTCCACAGCTCTTTCAGGTCTTCTCTACTCCCAACATCTTAAAAAATTTCCCTGTCTCCCAAGTGACATGCCTCTTGTCTTTCCTACCCCCAACCTTAGCTTCTTTCCTCTGGATTCTGTACTGCAAAAGTACAAAGAAAACCTCTGTGAAACTGGGAACACCCGAGGACATGGAAGAACATTGGAAACTTGACAAGAATGCTGATATATTGAATTGGAGTTTGGAAAGCAACTTCAAACAGTCATATAGTGTATGTATATATACACTATACACACACACATATACAATATATAAAACACACACACCACACACGCGTGCACACACCAACACACACACACATATAAAACCAAATATGGATGAATGCAATTGGGCCGTTTTAAGGAGACAGTTAAGTGGTTTCACCTGTAGGAGTAAGGAATTTCAAGTTAGAATATGCATACCTCATAACCTCTGTCCAGAGTTCCTCAGGACAGGGACATTTATGATAGGCATTTGAGGTAACAAGATTCTTCCTTGTCTATTGCTGTCCATTCACTTCAGGGTGTGCAGAATCCCTGGGCCCTATTCAATAAGTGCCAACTGTCTCCTTGAATAGTTTAAAAATTGCAAGCTTTTTCATGGACTTTCAAATCTCTTTTTGAGAGTTGCAATATTATTGCTGAGTTGAGAACCAGTGAGGGTCATTTAATAAATTACTTTAAACATATTATAAGAATTCAATAAGTAACTGACTTTTGGGGCCAAAATTATGCTTATCTAAACTTATGTTCAATTAAACTTATGTTTATCTGAATATTTGAAAATAATCTTGTTATAATTAATCTCCTTATAATTCCTGTTTACCTAACCCTTGCAGCAGATGTGCTTGAAGGGCTACATTTGTCAAACCCTTGGATGATTATGACTTGTCTTAAGTAGATTGAGATGCTGGTAATGAGTCAAGGTCATGGTCTGAGGATGTATCTCCTGCTCTTGGCCATTACTCATTGCTGCCTGGCTAACTTGCTGGGAATGTATTGGTCGTATTTCTCACCTGTGTCTTCATCTCCAAGGAAAAGGAGATGTAACTCAAAACAGATTTTGTAGAAATGAAAATGTATTTTCATTTTTTGATGAAATGCAGCAAGTGCTGCCAATAGAAGACACACACACACACACACACACACACACACACACACACACACACACACACTTCCTGAAAGCACATTTGCAGAATTTACAGAGCCTGGTAGAATAAACACCAACCACTTGTGTCTCCTCTGCTTCCATCTGCTTTCCTCCAAAGACAAGCTGCAATGTAGACTGGGTTCAAATCTTAGTTTTTCTGTTTAATCTGTTGTGGAGCCTTGGGTAAATTGTCAGCCTCCCTAAACCTTTGCTTTCTTATCTGTAAACTGGGAATTTGAGATTTCTATGTAATAGACTTTGTTCAAAGAAGAAAATAACCAAATTAATGCAAAATCCTTATCATCATAAATGTTCAGTAATTGCTAACTATTTGTTATCATTAACATTTTATTTTGGGGGAAATTAAAAGAAATTCAACTATTGTCTTAATGGAATTACATTTATATAGCAACGTGCTGAAATCTTGAGAACATAGCTGAGTGGACATTTGCATAGTGCCATACACCTATGTAACCTCTTCCACAATATTTAATCATTCAGAATATAGAATATTAACAGCATATCAGAATTTTCTCATATGTATTCCCAGTTAATACCCAGTCCCTACCATTCCCTTCAAAGAAGAGGAAAGGAGAATTAAACTATTATTGTAGTTTTACTTATTTTTGAAATTTATTCAAAAGGACTAGTTCAATATGGACTATTTTGTGTTTGGCTCCTTTCTTTTCTTTTTCTTTCTTTTTTTGATGTTTGTGAAATTTATGCATATAGCCTTGTGCAAAAATAGTTCACTTTTATTGCTATATCCAATTTTTTCTATATTGCAATAGTCAATTCTATGTGTTGCAATGTGTTTATTCATTCTCCTATTTGTGGCTATGTTTGTTGTTTCCAGATGTGGCTCTTTGAAATAAATCAAGCTTTTTGGAGAACAGATTTCTCTCGGGGATATACATAGAAGGGGAGTTTCTGAGTCATTAGACAGGTGTTGGTTGAGATTTAATAGATAGCTAAACAAATTGTTAGACATCCTAAGTAATTATATTTCAGTTGAAAATTTAACTTTCCCCTATCTAAGTTTGTTTTCACCCTAAGTGTTTTTCTGACTTTAAATAGAATAACCTATGATACTTGGTCCAGATTTGTAAACGTGATTATCAGAGAAGCCCACGTGTACTGATTGTGTTATGAGAGCCACATAAATAAATAAAATAAAAACCAATGCATCGATCCTCCAATCTTACTTTTTATTGAACCTCCAGCTTAGAACATTTTAACAACTAGTCCTTCCCCCATTAATTTACTTTCAGTTCTTCTCATGTTTTGACATTCTCTGATACCCTCTTCACTTCAATTACTTTGCTACAGAATGGAAAATCTGTTGAAGAAAAAGAACCATTATGGAAAGTGGAGAAAAGACAACGTATGAACTTACTGTACTGTGTTTCAGTCTCACCTTGTGAAATCTCAGTCAAACAAAAACATCAGAGTTTTTCATGTTCGACGTTGTTATTGCTTTCACAACCTCCTGGGAGGGATTCAATTTCAGACAGTGTCATCTGTGCATGGCAGCCTCCACACCCACCTGAATCAGACCTTCTTCTGCAGCAGAGGTGAACAAAACATGTTCTGACAGCTCCCGATTGGTTCAGAAATGTAACGTTCTAATGAGGGCCCTGTTGCGTCTGCTCCTGGAGATCCGTCAAGAAACTTTCACAGAAGTATGAAAACGCACCTGCCAATGGACACACTCTAATGGGAAGTCACCACTGTATCCTTTAGTAGCTCAAATTGCTTTGTTTCTAAACCTCCAAGCAGGTAAAAACAAAGCAAAATGATACTCTGGTTGTATAGAAGCATAAGAAGTTGCCAAGACTTATTCAAAGTGTGAAATGGGGACGGGAGCAGGAAGAGAGGGAGAGCAAGAGAGAGAGGGAGAGAGAGAGAGAGAGAGAGAGAGAGAGAGACATATTCCCTATAAGGAGCTCAGAAATAAGCATGGGGTTGGACACTGGAGTCTGGAAGACCTATTGTTATTGTATTCCCTATGCAGTTGGCACCACGTCCACTATAGGGCACTGTCTCTTGTTGCAAATTTAATAACCAGCTTCAGGCAGCCTGCAGTAGAATTACAGACAGGAGTGTGGACTTCTTCCAAAATGGAAATTGTGCAGATGGTCCCTGAAGATAAGCTAGGAACTCGTCTAATTATTAGCCATTGGTTTTCTGAGCACCATACCCAAAGGAAAGATAATTAACAACAACACATAAATTTGGGAAAGTTTTGCTTTTTGCTTTACTTAAACTTGGGTAAATGTTAAGTAAGATATTTGAAATTATAAGAAAGAAACCCTAAAAATAAAATGAACACCCACACACTTCTCAATTTAAAAAAGAGTTGGGAGTCAAACTTAAGCTACTGAAGAAGGAAGGGCAGAAGTGGATTTTATTTTATCCAGTGGTGCTTCTGTGACATGCAGCGTTCCTGCCTTCTTATTCCACTGACAGTGTCCTTGAGTGATTGTAATGAAAGTGAATGAGCTCGTTAGACAGGCATTGAGCGCATGTCACAGCTGCACATGGGTAGGCAGAGTGAGGTGGGAGTTGGTCCAGCTGCAGAAATACAGAAATAAGAAGATTCTCTAAAGTCAGCACAGTCACAGAGGACAGCACCTCTTCCAGAAAGAAGCTGGCCCAGAAAAATGTACATTCTGCAGCCTGCAGGCAGGGATTTCCACAGAACAATGATGCTCACTCACCACAGCTGTCTTTACCAATGGATTCAATGTGCTTCTGAGGTGGAGCTATCTTTAGCTTGGTTGATCGTCATTGTTCATTAAGACTGAGCCAAGGTTTGATGCCGGCTGGTGTCAGGACAGAAGTTTGCCAGTCTGTCTAAACAAGGCAGCATGATGCTCCAGTTGTAAGTGCTTGCTCTAAAGACAGAACTGGGCCTCACTGCCAGTACTGTCTCTTATGAGCTATGTCATCCAGTCAGCTACATCACCATGTAGCCATGCTGTGTCCACAGCTGTAACTTGTAACAACCTCCCAAGATTGGTGCAACAGTTAAGTTGGGAGGTAAGTGTAAAGTGCTTTCTATAGTGCCTGGAACATAGTAAATCCTCCAAAGAACACCTGCTGGTGAATAGACATTTCCTATTTTGACTGCGAGATGTTATAGGTCTGAAACCTCCCTGACAGCAAGGATGCTCAGTGTAGGTGACACGTGCTTTTTGGAGGTTCAGGAGTGCCTAAATCATGAACTGTCCCATGGGATCTGCCAACAAGCTAGGTACTTGAACTGAAGTTAGAGGTGGAGGAACAATGCCTCAATGCCCACATAAGAATCAAAGAGGGAGGGAAGGTCAGCTGATGAAAGTTGACCATCTAGGGAGGGATCACTCCAGGAGGGCTCCCTGCTGGGCGTTCTAATCGGAAAAGCCATTAGTAATTGGGCAGACTTTGACCTTTGGTTCCAGTGATTTTGTTTTGTCCATAATAAAGCCATCAATTTACCTAGGTCTGAGTGTTTAGAATTATCTTGTAGTTCTTTCATCTCAAAATGAATTCCACTCTAATGTGCACAGTTGATTCCCTTTAGTTTTTTCCTCAGGTAAGCCTCCTCTCTTGCTATTCCTGATGGCATTTGAGCCTGCAGTTAGTCTCTCTCTCTCTTTCTCTCTCTCTTAATTTTTTATTTTAAGGACATGGGGTAGAATTCAGGGTTAGGTATACAAATGTTCATTATGCCAGTACCCTTGTTGATGAGGTGTGCACCTCCCCAGCAGTTTCCCACTACTGCCAATTCCGCACTCCCCTCCCCTGGCAGTTTTCCACTACTGCCAATCCCTTTCTT
>CAUYQG010075415.1:0-36811 GCA_963574415.1 Tarsius wallacei | reverse complement strand
CGGGTTAATTCCATGTTCTGGTCTTCAAGTTCTGAAATTCTTTCTTCAGCTAGATTAATTCTGCTTTCCATGCTTTTCATCTTGTTATGTATTTCCTGGATGAAATTTTTTATTGCCAAAACCTGTTACAAGTTCTTTCAGTGTTTCATCTTGTCTTTCTTGAGTCTTATTCACTCTTGCCATCCATTCCCTAATCCCTGTTGTATTCTGGGGCCAGTCATTGGTGACTTCCATGGTTTGGGCACCAAGGCCTGATTTTTCAGGAGTTTTCTCTTTGGTATACTTGCAATTGCCTGTGGTCTTCCTTTGGTTTTTCCTCATTTGTGACAGATCTCTTGTTTTTCTCTTTAGTTCTGTTAGTCAGCATCAGTGAGAGAGGCTTACCTTTCTGATGTTTGTCAGTCCTCTATACTTCCCTGTTCCAGGCTCTGAATTTGTTCTATTTTGAAATAGGATAGCGAGTGGGAAGCTTTGCTGCCTCTTGTAGTTTTTGAAAGTCGGCTAAAGTAGGGGATGGGGTGCTAGGATTCAGAAACTACTTGCAAATTACATTGTTCTCTGATTGTGGTGTGTGTTCCCTGAGACCCATTCCCCACCACCACTCTATATGACAATGAAAAGCAGAAACCAATATAAAAAACAATTGAATACACACACTCAAAAACCCACACTCCCCCAAACAAACTGGAATAACAACAAAGTGAAACAAAGCAATCAACAACAACAACAAAAAAACAAGAAAATTGAACACACACACACACACACACACACACACACACACACACCTAGTACAAAGTGAATAGAGAAGAAAAACAGAAAGACCAGGAAAAAAAAAAGAGGAAATCAGATTGAATATTGGCACACACCCTAAACTATATTTAAAAAATTTAAATCCAGAAGAACAAAAAAACAAAAACAAACCAACAACAACAAAATTGAAAGACGAGCACTCAGTCATTCACATACACACATAAACAGAAAACAACAAACCGAAGAAGAAAGAGACAGAACAAGAAAAGAAAAAAATTGGGGGGGGAACGCAGATCAAACCCTCACATACCCATTCAGGCACAAAGGAAAAATATTTTTTAAATAGTTGAACTAACGAGTGAACAGACAAAAATTTTAAAATATTAAAAATTTTTTAAAAGCCTGCCTTCTTGTGGCCGCTCTATAATTGTTCCTCTAACCTGGTCTCTCTTGCAGAGCAACCAGCTCATTCCACCCACTCCCCAGTGTCCAGAGTAGGGAAGGAGGAGGGGCAGTGGAGATGGGTGGGGCTGCAGGCCTCCCCTCCCACTCTTATACGGTCAGGGAGATCTCCGGTGGGGAGGTGTGGGATTGTGTCTTCCCCAGGTATGTACTTGCGGGCCGGGCAGCCAGGCCTGTCCTGGAATGGAGTTCTCCTATTGCCACTGACATCCAGGCTCCACCTGGGTTTGTCCCTCTCAGCTGTGGCCCAGCTGTGTGGGTCCGATGTTCAGAGGATTGCTGATCTTTTTGGAGTTCTTCCTCATCCTTTTCTAGCCACACCCTTTGTCCTGTGGCTGCATCAGGGGAGGGGATGGGGTGCCTGGGACTCAGCACTTGTCTGGTCCCTCCGAAGTTTGTACTTTCAGGATATTCCCTCTGGGTCACAGTTAACCCCCTGAGTAGTTGATCCACCAGTCACAGAGATTGGGTCTGCTGCTCCGCGGTGAGCAAGTTGGAGCACTTCGCTGCCCTGCCTTCAAGAGGGTGGCGGGGTGCCCCACTTGTCCTCTTCCGTGGGACTCTGCCTCTGGACTCCCTCCACAGCCCCTGCTGCCGGTGCCCAGCCAGACACTAAAGTGGTGAGGCAAAGCCGGCAGTCTCTTTTGCTGCGTTGGTGAGGCAGAGCCTGGGGCGGTAGTCTCTCCCCACCACTTCTTCACAGGAAAACTTCTGTCCGTTTAAAAAAAGTGGCGCTCAGTTTCTGTGCCCTTGGAAGAGCCAGGGACCAAGCAGAGAAGCTGCAGCACCAGCTGTTGCACCAGGGCACTGGCCACTCGCTCATGAGGCCCCCACTTAGTCAGTCTCTCCTGGCATTTTCTTCCCAGGAAGGGTTTTGTTGATTGAAACAAAGAAATGGCGCTTGGCTTCTGCATCCTGGGAATCGCTTACTTAATCGTGACCCAGCAGCTGTGGCACCAGCCCCTGCCCCAGGAGAGCACTGGCTGCTAGCTCCCTAGCCCTCACTCCGTCAGCCACTCACACACCCACTCACTCACCAGCCCATACACAAAATTTTCCATACACTCACTCACTTACACCAGGTCTCTCATAGTCCAAATGGCTCAGCCGTCATCTTCCTAAACTTTTTTTTTTTTTTTTGAGTTGGAGTCTCACTCTGTCATCCAGGCTGGAGGGCAGTGGCACACTCACGGCCACCCCCGCATCGACCTGCTGGGCTCCAGTGATCCTTGCACCTCAGCCTTCCAAGTAGCCAGAACTACAGGCATGCACTACCATGCCCGGCTAATTTTCTGATTTATTGTAGAGATGAGGTCTCGCCATGCTGCCGAGGCTGTTCTCGAACCCATGAGCTCAGGCAAGCCCCTCTCCTGGCCCTCCTCAAGTGCTGGGATTACAGGCTTGAGCCACCGTGCACAGCCCATTTCCTCATCTTTAAAATGAAGATCAAAAACGTCTCCTCTCGCAGAGTTGCCAAGTGTACGGCAGCGACTGCATTGGTTTGGCTGTGGATGAGATCTGTTGGGCCGATTTGATGACTTCAGTTGGTCTCAGCAGGAAAAGCCCTTACTGCCCTCTTCCTGTGCCCCTTTTACATTTTCCTTGTGTTTTGTAGGAGCACCACCCGAAAGATGATGTAGAGGAGAATGCAGATGCTTTCTGAGTCCTCGTAACAACAAAAGGGACTTCATTTTTCACTCATGCCTAGCTGGCCGGTGGGTGTGTAAAGTATATGACATTGACTTCACTGCTGCAAAATTTTGTGGGGTCCAGAGGGTGGGTGGGCAAGAGTTTCTGTCTTGTTCTGTCATAGGGAACTGTGATTTTTATGCCCTGGGGTTGATCCCAGAACATTCTCCTAGGTATTCTGACACCTCATCAGCATATGTCCACACCCTTTGTTTTCTGACTTTAATTGTCTCTCACTTGTGCCCAGGTGCCTCCTTGTGTGTCCTTCCTCCCACCTTCTTTTACTCTCTCCCTCTTGGTCCTCTCTATTAGGGGAGTGTTCCTTGGCTTTGTCTTTTAGACAACCAACTTGGTCTTACACCTCGTTGTTTTTATTACAAAGAGGACCCACTCACCATTTTCCTCGCCATCCCATTTTTTGGGGACCTTTCCTGAAGTAAAAATCTTGTCAGAAAGATACAGAAGCCGTAAGAGTTCAACTCAACAGATGATCACCACATGAGCCCACGTATGTACCATCACTTAGATCAAGGAGTAAAACACTTCCACCACCCCAGAAGTCTCTTCTTACCTCTTCCCATAGTACCAAATGTTCTGACATCTGGCACCACAGTTTAGTTTTCCCCTAGTACAACCTGCGGATAAAGAGGATTATACAGCAGCACTCTTTACGATCCGGCCGCATAATGCATAAGTGTGTTTGTGAGATTATCCATGTTGTATGTAGAGGTGATACATTTGTTTTGATTACTGAGCAATATTCTACTGCGTGGGTGTTTTTTTATCTATTTGGCTGTTCATGGGCATTTGGGGTGTTTTCAGCGTGGGATCATGACCAATAATGTTGCTGGCCACATTTGAACCATCTCTTGGTGTTGAGCGGTGTCTGCTAAGGTCCTTTGGCCAGTGTTGCTACGCGTAGGTCTACATCCAACACAAATGCACAGCAGGTGTTCAGGAAATACTAGAATCATTTCCCTTCTGCCCCCAATACACCCTGAAACCGCTGACAGCTCTGCTGAGTTTGTATCTCTCATCTGTGCCTTTAGGTATCAGAAAATGCTTCTATGGAAAAAAGTGTCTCTACAATTCCTCCTTTCCTTGTTAGCCCTGCAATGCTTTCAAATAGGCTCTTATATCCATCACATGCAGTCTCCACCTCATCGTAGCAGAAGGAGCAGATCTGAATCACTTTAGTCCAGCATCACCAAAAATAAAGGAGGCGCAATCCCTTTTTAACTCTTAAAAATCTCTTTTATGGGTTGCTTCTTTTTATGGCTGTTTATTATTTTGCCATGGGCCTAAGATCCTGTCAAATCAGTGTGAAGATACTGTACTATTCTCCCTTATTGGTGGGGAATACATTCCAAGACTCCCAGTGGATGTTTGAATTAGCAGATAGTGCTAAGCCCTACACATAACAGGTTTTTTTCATGTACATGAATACCTATGATTAAATTTAATTTACAAATCAGACAGTGAGAAATTAACAACAATGACTAATAGAACAATTATAACAGCATGCCAGTATCATTACTCTTGCACCTGAGGACCATTGCTAAGTAGAATAAGAGTGACTGGAACACAAGCGCTGCAACAGCCGACCTGACAGCCGAGACAGCTATTAAATGACTAGCAAGCAGGAGGTGTATACAGCAAGGACACACTGGATAAAGGGGCGATTTACATCCCTGCCGAATGGAGCAGGTGAGCACGAGATTTCATCACAGTGCTTCTAACAGTATACAATTTAAAATGCATGAATTGTTTGTTACCAACCCTCAAGACAGTTGCTTGATCTCCATAGGCCTTTTTCCTGCCTGTGCCGCTAGTGCCAATGGAACGAGGCCACTAAAGAAAAGCAGAACTTTATTCGCTAGTCAAGGAATGGAAGGTGAGCTCGTGCTCAAAATGTCTTTTTTTTTAAATACAGGCAGCCAACAGACACATGAAAAAGCGCTCAGCCTCGCCCGTCATCAGAGAAATGCAAATCAAAACCACATGGAGATACCTGGTGACCCCAGCAAGAATGGGCATCATTAATGAAACAAACAACAAACAGATATGGTGAGGATGAGGGGAAAGGGAACGCTTTTCTTGATATTAGGTATATGTTGATTAAAAGTTACATATAATCTGTTTAACTGTGTTAAATCATATCTGGGTATCCTAGGGGAACTTGCTATTTTAATGACCCTGTATCAATTGCTATTGCAAAGCAAAAGATGTTATACTGTAGAAATAATATTTTTGTTTTGTAGGTTTCAATGCTTAATTATAGATTTGCCTTTGGATAGGTGTCATAAATTAGGAATTTGTATATTGCAAATAATAGAAAGCTTAACCCAGAGCAACCCAAGAGAATAAAGGTGCATTTCCCAGAGGGCTGAAGTAGGTTAGAAGGCAAGCAGAGCAGGAATTGGTTTAGAGAAGCATAGGGTTTGCTCGGTAGGGGTGACTTGAGCTTTAAGAACTCAGTGGTGAGTGGTTCCCACTGCCATTAGGAAACTGTGCCCAGCACGATTAGGGAAAAGCACTGTCCCTGCCAGGGAAGGGTCAGGGGCTGCACGTGTGAGGACAACACAGCTGGTCAAAGAAGAGTGCCAGCGACACTAGGAGGGTACAAAGAAGAAGGCAGCTTCCGCCCAAGCCACGAGGCGCCGGAGAAAAAGCGTGTGATTTAGAGTGGGCTCTGTTGGAATGGAAGGGTTGGACTTGGAGAGTAGAGAAGGCTATCCCAGGTGTTAGGAAACACGCAGACAAAACATGAGGAGAAGTTGTAGAATCTGCCCTGCAGAGCAGTGTGGACCTCTTGAATGGTAGATTTGGGGTGGGTCACGGTGGGCTCATACAGTGCAGGGGTCAGGAAACCATCCAGCACCCTCTACACATGCTGGCCAGTTGGAAGCTGGGAGGAAGATTGACAGCTCACAGAAAAGCAAAGGCCTTGAGAGGGACCAGGCCCTTCATTGGGGGAGGTGGGGGCGTGAACGGCATGTGAGAGATACTCTGTAAGGAGATGCGGGAAGACCTGAAGGAGTGGGAATGGGGGAATGGTGAAAGGGCAGTACTGAGAGTGACTCGGATTTTCAGCCTGGATGGTTGAAAGGCAGTAATTAGGAAGACCCAGGTCTGATGAACATGTTTTTTGAAGCTTTGGAGAGAATTAGAGATGTAGATTTTAAAAGACATCCACATAACAAGCAACTAAACAAAAAATAGGTCAGTGATACTTCATCAAAATTTAAGACTTTTGTGCCTCAAATGACATGCTCAAGAATGAAAACACAGCCCACATGATGGAAGAAGATATTTGCAGATTATGTATCTGATAAGGGTCTAGTATCAAGAATATATAAAAGAACACTTTACAACTGAGCAACAAAGTCAGACAGCCCAATTCAAAATATGGGCAAAGGATTTGAATAGACAGTTTTCCAAAGAAGATATGCAAATAGCCAACCAGCACATGAAAAGATGCTCAGCATCTCTAATCATCAGGGAAATGCAGATCAAAATCACAGTGAGAAACCACGGGTGATTAGAATCAGAAAGATAGATGACAGATACTGATGAGGATGTGGAGAAACTGAGCCTTCATACATTGCTGGTGGGAACGTAGAATGGGGAGAAACATCTTCTGTGGAAATCAGGCAGTTCCTCAAGAAGTTGAACATCAGGCCGGTCCAGGCACCTTTGCAGCTAATTGATCACAACCAGTTGCAGATTTCTTTGTTCCTTCTCTCCCCCCACTGTTTCACTTAACTAACCTCAAAAAGAAAATGTTGGCTAGGTGTGGTGTATCATGCCTGTAATCCCGACACTTTGGGGAAGCTAAGACAGGAGGATTGCTTGAGGCCAGGAGTTCAAGAACAGCCTGGGCAATATAGTGAGACGATGTCTCTAAAAAAAACAAAATAAAAAATAAGCCAGGCATTGTAGCGTTCACCTGAAGTCCAAGCTACTCAGGAGGCTGAGAGGGAAGGATCACCTGAGTGCAGAAGGTCTTGGCTATGTTAAGCCATGATTGTGCTGCTGCACTCCAGCCTGAATTACAAAGGGAGACCTCAACTCAAAAAAAAAGAAAAAGTTGGGCAACCCCTTCAGGTCCCCTCCCATTGTGGGAGCTTTTCTGTCTTCTCAATAAATCCTGCTTTCAAAAAAAGAAAAGGAAAAACTTGAACGTAGAGTTACTGTGTGACCCGATATTTCTACTCCTGGGTATACATCCAAGATAAATGAAAGCATATGCCCATACAGAAATTTGGACACAATGTTACTCATTGAGTAACATTTCCAGCATTACTCAAAATAGTTGGAAAGGTGGAAACAACCCAAATGTTCATCAGTAGATGAATGGATAAATAAAATGCGGTATATCCATGCAGTGGAATATTCAGCCATAAAGAGGAATGAAATACTGGCACATGATACAATGTGGATAAACCTGGAAAACATGCTAAGTGAAAGAAGCTAGACACAGAATCACCACTTATTTTCTGATACTGTTGTCATGAAATGTCCCGAGCAGGCAAATCCATAGAGACAAAGTGGATTAGTGGTTGCCCGTGGCTAGGGTAATGACTGCCAATGGACAAGTGGGTATCTTTTAGGGGTGGTGGAATTATTCTGGAACTGGATCGTGGTGGTGGTTGCCCAACTGTGTAAATACAGTAAAAAATACTTCATTGTACTCTTTTTTTTTTTTTTTTTGAGTTGGAGTCTCACTCTGTCTCCCAGACTGGAGCGCAGCGGCCGCTCCCGGCCACCGCAGCCTCGACCTGCTGGGCTCCGGCGATCCTTCCGCCTCAGCCTTCCTAGTAGCTGGAACTACAGGCGTGCGCTACCACGCCCGGCTGATTTTTGATTTATTGTAGAGATGAGGTCTCGCCAAGTTGCCCAGGAGGGTCTCGAACCCGCGGGCTCAGGCAATCCACTCACCTCAGCCTCCCAAAGGTGCGGGATTACAGGCTGAGCCACCGAGCCTGGCGCATTGTACTCTTTAAATGTGAATTAGATCCCAGGGATAAATAAAAAGACATATATAGTTGAAACTGAGGAAATGGATTTGCTGTTCTAAAGGGGAAGTAGGCCAGTTAAAAACTTCTTTTGCAGCCAGGTGTGGTGACTCACGCCTATAATC
The DNA here is from genome assembly GCA_963574415.1 of Tarsius wallacei. NCBI lineage: Eukaryota > Metazoa > Chordata > Mammalia > Primates > Tarsiidae > Tarsius > Tarsius wallacei. Next base: position 28,767 of record CAUYQG010075415.1, on the reverse strand, counting down.
CCAGCACTTTGGTAGGTGAAGGCGAGAGGATTGCCCGAGCCCAGAGTTCAAGACCAGCCTGAGCAACTTGGCGAGACCTTGTCTCTACAGTAAATCAAAAAAGTAGCTAGATGTGGTGGTGCACGCTTGTGGTTCCAGCTACTTGGAAGGCTGAGGCGGAAGGACTGCCTGAGCACAACAGGCCGAAGCTGCAGTAACTGTGAGCGTGCCACTGCACTCCAGCCTGGGCGACAGAGTGAGACTCCAAGTCAAAACAAATTATTTTGTAAAGTAATTTTATTTCTAAACTGTCTGTTACCAACCACTTTTTTGTTTTTTTTTGTTTTGTTCATATAGAACAACTTCTCACTGGCCATGAAACTGCTGAAGGAGCTGCACAAAGAGTCGAAGACAAGAGAAGACTGGCTGGTGCGATGGGTACAGAGCTACTGTCGCCTGAGCCACTGTCGCAGCCAGGCCTGGGGCTGCTCCGAGCAGATTCTCAGTGTGCTGAAGACGGTCTCTCTGCTGGGTGATTACACTGTTCTTGTCCACATACGTTTTAAGTGTTGTTTTAGATTATGTCTTGCGTGTCTTCTAAAACTGTGCTTTGTGCTGCTGCATCTGACATTTGGGAGGTAAATCTTCGTAGGAATTTTAGTAAATATGGCAAAGTGTGCCAGAGAGAATAATGTCATTTTCTTGGGAACTGAGCAAAAGATTGGGAGCCGAGGTCTTTTGTATTCTAATAATGCTGTTGAATATGACATTTGGAGTTTTAAATTTTTTTATATGAAATAAAATGGAAATTAAAATTTTTCTCTTTAATGCTTAACCAAATTATGGGTCTGATTTTTTGAAAACTTTGCATATAAGATGTAAAAACTTACACATGAAATGTCATTCTCTTCCTCAGTTTTTCTCTTTTCAATATAATGTAGCCTATGATAATTCTGTAAATGTTCAGTTTAGAAAAGATGATTCAGTTAACAATTTTAACATTGCCCAGATAAGAAAAATACAATTAAAAGATATTAAGTGACATCTCCAGGGTAACCTTCCTAACACAAGCTGGAGAGTCAGATTAAACACAGATCTTCTAAGGTAAGGGCTACCTGAGAATATTTGTAGGTTACCTTCCACTGCTCACCCCTCACTCCCTCCACCCCCAACCTCAAAAATTGAAGGGAAAAAACACCAGAATTTTAAGTGCCTTTAAGCATGTAAATATATATTTCTACGTTTCATGCTAGGCAACAAAAAATGCTAAGAACATGTCTTGATTTATGCCTCTTGTATGAATTAAAAGTATTATATAATAGTGTGAGAAATGCAGTAGTAAATGCCCAGTTCACAGAAGCAGATAGACAAAAGAGAAGAAATGGAAAATACTGGTTTCCAGATTTGAAATGAATTATTGGCCACTGGCGTTCTGCCATTTTGCTTCAGAGTAAGAACTCATGGTTCAGTCATTACCTGACACCCTTCTTCCCTCTGTCTTGAAGTATAAATTAATGTTTTGCTTAGATGTTTGTCAAGAGTAGTATAGCCTTTTCCCCTCCCTCTATGGTTAGAAACCATATTTCTTTTTTCAGGTATTGAGAATATAGTAGATACATTCAGAGATCTCTGCATTGAAATATCTCATCTGGAGAGCCCTCAGCCTTATTCTTCCTTGTATAATGTTTTTAATTTTAAAAATGAACTTTAGTTATTTGAAAAAACCAAATAAAATAAGGTAGTCTTTAAGACGGAGGGTAGAAAAGCTTTCTCGGGCAAATTTGGTCTGGTCCCTCTGCTCTGTTGCCCTGTGTCCAAGAGTACATGATAGCACTTTGATCAGACGTGTTCCAGTGTGTCCCCAGATTGGCTCTTTAGCAAGGTAGCACTGTGCCAGAGTGTCAGCCTCAGGTAAGGTGCCAGAAGGAAAAGCAGTCTTTGCGTGTTAATTACAGGATCAGAAGATCACTCTGTCTGGGCATGGTGGCTTGCGCCTGTAGTCTCAGCTAGTTGGGAAGCTGAGGGAGGAGGATTGCTAGAGCCCAGGAGATGGGAGCTGTCGTGCACCATGATCACACCTGTGAACAACCACCGCTCTCTAGCTGGGGCAACACAGCAACACCTCATCTCTTAAGAAACAGAGATCATCCTTGCGATTGCTCGAATAATTTTATGGGTTTTTAGGGGGAAGAGGAACACAGTAGGAGGGGCAGTTTGATGACTTCACGATAAATTAGGACTGCTGGGTGCAATGGCTCCCACCTGGAATCCTAGCACTTTGGGAGGCCCAGGCAGGGGGATCACTTGCGGCCAGGAGTTCAAGACTATCCTGGGCAACATAGTAAGACTCCGTCTTTACAAAACATTTTTAAAAAATACTGAGGCATAGTGGCACACACCTGTAGTCCCAGCTGTTCTGAGGGCTGAGGCAGGAGAATCACTTGAGCCCGGGAGTTCAAGGTTACAGTGAGCTGTGATCACGCCACTATACTCCAGGCTAGGTGACAGCAAGACCCTATCTCTTAAAAAAAAAGATAATTTTAGTACACGTATAATAATTCTACAGTTAGAGTATGGTTGTAGTTTGTAACAGCCTTGCAAGATAAGGGCCAGTAGTCTCGATCCTTTTTGTGAGTCAACTCTGGCAGAGAATGGTCAGACGGTGGCTAGCAGGGTGTTTGGTTGACTAGGCTTTCACGTGTTACACAGTTATCGCACCTCTGGACCCTGTAAGCTTGACCAGGGCTAGTTAAGCTCCTTGCCCAGAACTATGCAGTAGAGGTGGAACTAGAACTTTATTTTTTATTTATCTTTTTTTTTTTTGAGTTGGCGTCTCACTCTGTTGCCCAGGCTAGAGTGCAGTGGCACACTCACGGCCATCACAGCCTCAACCTGCTGGGCTCAGGTAATCCTTCCGCCTCAGCCTTCCAAGTAGCTGGATCTACAGGTATGCGCCACCATGCCCAGCTAATTTGTTTATTTTTATTGTAGAGGCAAGGTCTCACCAAGTTGCCCAGGCTGGTCTTGAACCCCTGGGCTCAGGCAAACCTCGCCTCCGCCTCCCAAAGTGCTAGGATTATATGCATGAGCCGCTACACCTGGCCAGAACTAGAACTTTAAATGCAGCAGTGCCTGGTGCTTTATTAGGTATAACACTGTATCAATTCACATTTCTACCCTGGGTTATTAATGTATTTGTACAACCACGTTAATGAGATCCATTTTCTATTCTTTGCAAAAGACAGAATTAGGTTCTATGGGGAAATGCAGAATAATGATGCTTAAATAAAAAATTAATTTGTAGTTTTAATTGTTTAACTTCTGTGAACTTTGATACAATTACTTCTAACAAAAATTATTTTTCACTAATAAGTGAGTTCAAAAAATTTTCTGGTCAGTATTTGAGGTCAGTTTCTTTTACTTTCAAGGCTTATTTTAAGACCTGGCGCAGTGGCTTACACCAGTATTCCCAGCACTTTGGGAGGTGGAGGCAAGAGGATTGCCTGAGCCCAGCAGTTCAAGACCAGCTTGGGCAAAATGGCGAGACCTCATCTCTAGATTAAAAAAAAAAATTAGCAGGCTTGGTGGCATGTGCCTGTAGTTTCAGCTACTTGGAAGGCTGAGGCAGAAGGATCACCAGAGCCCAGCAGGTCGAGGCTGCATTGGCTATCAGCGTGCCGTTGCACTCCAGCCTGGGTGACGGAACGAGACACTGAGTCAAAAAAAGATCACTTTAATTAATTTCTTAGTAGAACACAACTTTTGTACAGTGTGAATTTCTTCTTTTTAATTTCAGAAAGAAATCTTTTTTTAATCCAACAGATGAGAACATCCCATCAAGCTACTTAAGCAAAAACATTTTGGCTTTCTGTGATCAGAACATTCTCCTGGGTACAACTTATAGGATCATGGCTCATGCTCTCAGCAGTGAGCCAGCCTGCCTTGCTGAAATGGAGGAAAGCAAGGCAAGAAGAATCTTGGAGCTTTCTGGATCCGGTTCAGAGGATACAGAGAAGGTAATGAGTACTGGAAGTGTTTTATGTTTGTGTGCTGTATGTGTCTTTCATGTGCAGCCTTCAGGTACAGGAAAGTAATCATGAGGGCATTGCTTTGTGTTTTTAAAATATGTTTCTCTTGTGGGAAATTGACATACTCTGTTTCCTGTTGATTTGAATGATACAGATTTTTAAATGTTAAAAACGAGATGTTTTTCATTTTTGTTGGATTGATGTAGACAGTTCTTTCATGAATTTGGTTAATGAATTTTTTTTTTTTTTTGAGTTGGAGTTTCACTCTGTTGCCCAGGCTGAAGTGCAGTGGCACACTCACAGCCACCACAGCCTAGACCTGCTTGGGCTCAGGCAGTCCTTCCACCTCAGCCCTATGTTAATGAAATTTTACTACGCATCGCCATTGAGACGTCCCACCAGCTTCTGGGACAAATCAGCATTTTCCACTTTCTACTTAGTGCCTGCTTTGCTTAAGCGTCTTTCAGATCATTTTGTATTTCGACAGGTACCTGCTTCCTCTCTATCTCGCCACGTCCTACCTCACATTAGTTGTGTGGCCTTGTCTTCTCCCTCTGGCGTATTTATTCAAGCGAGTGCAGACACTGGGCATAGGAGCCAGCCTCCATCTCCCCTGACTCCCAACAGCTACATGCCCGTTGACCGGGTCCTGCTCTGTGTGGCTCGTGCAGCACCGGTCCATGCCAGACGTGTGTGTTTTTGTTTGACCGGGCACGTGCTCAGGTGCTCAGGATCCTACTGGAATTGCATGCTCCTTTATAGCCAGGGAAGGTTTTCCTTTTCTGGTTAAATAGCTTTTGGTGTTATTTTGGAGCCATTGATCTATCTGTGCATCGTGAATCATAAGTGGAAAGTAGAGTTCTTTGAGCAGTCTTCACTGGCACTCACAGGTTGTCTGAGTGGTCTGTGAATTCCAGGTGATCGCAGGTCTGTACCAGAAGGCATTCCTTCACCTCTCCAAGGCCGCGCAGGCAGCTGGCGAGGAGACCCAGCCTTCCTCCTGGGACCGCGGGCCTGCGGTCAGGGTGATTGATGCTTACATGACGCTGGCAGATTTCTGTGACCAACAGCTGCGCAAGGAGGAAGAGAATGCATCAGGTAATGTTGAAAGAAAAAAACTAGTATTTTGTTATGTCAGCACTGAGACTTACGCATTATGCAGATACTTTGGGCTTTCTGTTTGTTTTCAAATGAAAAATGTTTTGGGAGAAGTCTGTTGTCTTTTTAAGAGACAGCGGCCTCTTGAGCAACATGAGCTGCATTTAAATGGAGTCAAGCTGTCTCCTGTGTTCGCGTTTGCTTAATTGGTGCCTTCGTATTCTGCTTGCAGCTCCACTGTTATTGGCTCATGTGGCCTGCCTCCTGCTCCTAGAGTAAATTCAATAACCAGGAGCTGCCCCTTAGGTTCCCAGCCCAGGATGCAGACTGTGCTTCATGCAGAAGGGGTACTCGCATGGGAGGATTCAGCTTCAGGGTAGAAGCACAGAAATGTGTCTGGTGTTCATTGGTCTAAAGTGGTAATGTAAAAGAGAACAATGACATATGACAAAATAGAAACCAAAAAGGGAAGATGTAATCATTTGTTAAATTTATAATTTTTATGTAAGTGAATATGTTGACCATTGTTCTTTGCTGTCCTTGATAGTTACTGATTCTGTAGAAATGCAGGCATATCCAGCACTTGTGGTGGAGAAAATGTTGAAAGCTTTAAAATTAAATTCCAACAAAGCCAGGCTGAAGTTTCCTAGATTACTTCAGATTATAGAACGGTACCCAGAGGAGACTTTGTGCATCATGACAAAAGAGGTTGGTATATTTATTCAAGTGAGTAGAAAGGTACTTTCCAGAACTTAAAGATACTTTTATTTATATCCAAACATACTACTGTGTGCAATGAATATATTACAATTTAATTCAGCTAACCAGCATTGAATTCTGCTACATTCTAAGGACACAGGCAATTTTTTTTTTTTTTTTTTTTGAGTTGAAGTCTCACTCGGTCGCCCAGACTGGAGTGCAGTAGCCGCTCCCGACCACCGCAGCCTTAACCTGCTGGGCTCCGGCGATCCTTCCACCTCAGCCTTCCAAGGAGCTGGAACTACAGGCGTGCGCTACCACGCCTGGCTAATTTTTTGATTTATTGTAGAGATGAGGTCTCGCTTGCCCAGGCGAGTCTCGAACCCGCCGGCTCAGGCAATCCACTCACCTCAGCCTCCCAAGGCACGGGATTACAGGCTGAGCCACCGAGCCCGGCGACAGATACGTTTTTAAAAGTTAACAAAATACTGGTCATATACATAAAGAGAACTTAAGTAGGAGAAGATGAGTTTTTACTATTTCTTATTAGTTTATACATGTATACCTAAATAAAGAGTACTATATGCTTTCTCCATACTAAGCCATATGCTTGGATGCAGAATTCTTCTATGTGTTGATCCTAAAGGTGACAAAAAAATAACTGAAGATAAAGAATAGAGAAAAAACTGCTAGCACTACTTTCTTGTTAATTTGGATTGGATTTTTTTTTAACCTTTCAAAATGAAGTATTTCAAGTTTAAGACAAGGAGATGGCATTAAAACAAGAAAAACAAAGTAAATGATATCCTAAATTTGTGGAAGTGCTAAAGTAATACTTTAAATTCCTGAATTCTTTTCGAGACTGTTTAGCTACTAAGTGTTTATTAGTGGGAGTAAGATGGACATGTATATATGAGCAGCACATTGTTCAATCCTCAGATTTTTCTATTAAGGTTGCATCTAAGAGAAAAAAGAAGCTGTCATGCAAAAGGAAATGAGATGGGTATTTTCAATACTAATTATATAGGAATGAAGAATTAGTATACTGGTCAGACACTATCAAGTCTATACCTCTTAGCCAAAAACAACCTTATGGAACAAGGCCTGCGTATTCTGTCTAAAATGTTCATCAAATAACCAGATATTTCAGAAGTATATTTCAGAAGCTTTTCAAGACTTTTTTATTCAAAAACCTTTTTGAACTCATCTCATGCCCCTTTATATTTTTTGTCAGTAGCAAACTCTTAGAATAGTGGGCTCCTTTTTTTAAATCCGTAAATGCTATTGCTTATTTAGTCTTAAACACATTTACCTTGTAGTATATTTTGAGATCTATGCAAAAGAGCTCTAGCTATTCATGTGCATTTTTTTGCTTTATAGATTTTTGTCATTGCTTCTTAACCTTTACTTTCCAACTATAAAATAAACTATTTTAAAATCTTTTTATATGTCATGTCTTCTATCCCCCTTGCTTTTCATTTTCCTTTCTCAGTCCTTTCATAGTTTACTTTAGGTGGGTAGAATGAGTGTGCATGTGTGTTTATGCTATAAAAAAACGCAATTATACACGGAGCACACTGAATACTAAACAAATTGAGGACAGTTGGTCTGGAGAAATGTATACATCTAAGGTAAATCTGTAAGCAGACCTAAAGTAGATTGTATACAATATTACACAATACCACAGGGATATTTGGAACTATTTCTTACACAGCATAACCAAGTGTCTCCCAGATGATACAGGCAAATTACCATTGCAAAGTATATAATATCCTATCAATAAGAAAAGATTTAGTAGCTTAAATGCTATACATTACAATCACATGTGTCAGCTTAAGGCTTCGGTTACACTATTCTCTCACTAAGTGAAATTTAGTTAATTGAGAGTTAAGATACAAATATATATTTGCTAAAGTCACAGGCTTCAGAGCAAATTAATTTTGTCATCCTCACATTCCTTATGTGTATATTATGTATTCCACAAGGTTGTTATAAGAATTACACCATGTGTGTTATCATAGTAGTTATTAAATAGAAAATCAATTAATATTAGTCAAAAATTAATTAGCTCACTAACCAAATAAATACCTTAGGATAGTCCTCCATATTTACCATAGAAACACATTATTGAGTGGAAAAAATATTCATACCATATATACATTTTTAAAAATCTAATAAAATACATTTAAATTAAATAAAAGACATTGTTAAGAAAATAGTTTTAAAAATTTCAGAGTTACAAAATAAATAATATCATAAGCATGACATTGTTTGGATCAAATATGGTATACTTGGTAACCTAATGTGTTATGTTTGAAAATATATTCAACCTAACATTAAAGGCAAACTCAACAGCAGCTGGACCATTTTAAGTACTAATCTACTAGACCTTTTCAAATATATCTTCTGAAACTCCCTATAATTATGGCTTTGTAACATGTCATTTTTCTGTTTTATTAGGAACATAACATTATAGTTAAGTTGCATATAATTTTTTCTCTGAAACTTTTTAAAACATGTTACTGTAAATGAATGCATAAAAGAAAAAAAGGTCCAACAATTTTCTGCAATAGAATATTCAAGTGTGAGTATTTTGTGTGAGTGTTCTTGTGTGCTTTTAAAAATAGAATGTTTTAATATTTTCCCTCTTGTATTTCGAAAATTCTTGTGTATTTTCAAATTAATTAATCATATACAACATACACCAATCTTTAGAAGAGTAATGTAAAGTATGTTTTTTTTTTAATTTATGGAACGTATTCTAACAATGTCATCCAAATTTCAAAATACTTCAAAAATCCTTACTCTTTGAGAATGCTTAATAATAAAAACCAAAAATAAAAAGTACATCTTCAAAACAAAATTTATTGGTTTGTCAATTTCAGTTGATATATAATGGGAGAGCACAGAGCATTACAAGTTGTTTTTTGGTAGAAAACACATTTTTATATATTAATTACTATTAAGAAGGTGAAATATAGTAGTTAAAGTAATATGCGGAATTAAATGAATAATATGAAGTTCTTCCTATTTTGCTTCTGTTTACATTGAATTAAGTATATTGATATTTAAGAAAACCTAAAAATATTTTGTGAATTCTCGTGCTAGGTTCATATTGCTGCTGTAACAAATGACCACAGATTCAGTGACTTAAAACATCACACATTTATTTATTATCTTAGTGTTCTGGAGATCAGAATTTTTTTAAAATTTTAAATGGCTCTCATGTTGACAGAGCTGCATTCTTTTGGGAGGCTCTGGGAGAATAATTTCCTCTCCTTCTCTAGCTACATTTCTTAATTCATGCCCTATTCTCTATCTTCAAATCCGGCAATGTAGCATCTCCCAATTTCTTTCTCTTTAGCTCTGCCTTCATCATGTTGTTGCCTTCTATGACTCCAATTCGTCTGCCTCCTTCTTAAAAGTACCACTGTGACTATACCCCATCCAGGATAATTATCTGGCACAATCTCAAAACACTTTACTTAATCACATTTGCAAATCACCTTCTGACATGCAAAATAACACAGCTGACAGTTTCCAGGACCAGAAGATGAACGTCTTTAGGGGGTCTTTATTCAGCCTACCACATTGGTGCTTGATTTTTCTGAAATACCTAGATAATGAAGAAATATCGTCATTGTCAAATAATATATTAGTGTTTTAAAACTTTAAAAAATGATTATAAATTAAACTAATTTTGTAGATTTATCAGGAACCTGCAAATGGAAAGGTGATTTTTTAACTTAATAATCATGGGGGCTACCACTTTTTTTATTCTTTTCTGGAAAACTCTGCATTCCATTGGTGGAGTCCCCTCCAGCTCCAAGCTACCCCAGGGAACTCATCTAAAGAAAATCAAGCGGTCGGGCTGGGTGGCTCAGCCTGTAATCCCAGCGCTTTGGGAGGCCGAGGTTAGTGGATTGCCTGAGCCCACGGGTTCCAGACCTGCCTGGACCACTTGGCGAGACCTCATCTCTACAATAAATCAAAAAAAATTAGCCGGGTGTGATAGCGCACGCCTGTAGTTCCAGCTACTCGGAAGGCTGAGGTGGAAGGATCACCGGATCACTCGTGAGGCTGCGGTGGCCGGGAGTGGCCACTGTACTTCAGTCTGGGCGACAGAGTGAGACTCCAACTCAAGAAAAAAAAAGAAAAAAGAAAAAAAGAAAATCAATCATTAGAGGGTTACTAGCTTATAAATTTTTGTTCAAGTTAAGAAAATGTAGGATACTTTGAATTTTTTTTTTTTTTTTTTGAGTTGGAATCTCACTCTTGTTGCCCAGGCTGGAGTGCAGCGGCATGCTCACGGTCACTGCAGCCTTCACCTGCTGGACTTAGGTGATCCTTCTGCCTCAACCTTCCAAGTAGCTGGAGCTACAGATGCACACCACCATGTCTGGCTAGTTTTTGTGTGTGTGTGTGATTTATTGTAGAGATGAGGTCTCACCAAGCTGCCCAGGCTGGTCTCGAACCCTCAGGCTCAGGCAATCCTCTTGCCTTTGCCTCCCAAAGTGCTGGGATTACAGGTTGAGCCACTGCACCCAGCCATTCTTTGGAATTTGAATGGGCAAATATGGAGCAAAGTAGCCCACTTGTAATGACTAGTGAGATTGAAACAGAGATAAGGTTGCCACAAAGAATATAGAACAGTTATCTAAATCTGAAGTTTAGATAAATAACAATTTCATAATATAGTATGTTGCAAATATTGCATAGGATATACTAAAAAATTGTGTGTTGTTTATCTGAAGTTCAAATTTAATTGGCTGTCCTTTAATTTTCTTTGTTAAATACATAAGCCCTATAAAGATGATAATGAGACTTAGTGATCCTGAACTCCCTGAAGCTATTAGTAAGTTGAGTAAGCAGAAATGTGAAGTGGAATATAGTTTAAGGGTAAGCAGAGGTCCTTAACTTGTTCTTATTAAATAAACAAGAAGATCATTTACAAAAAACCATGACAATAGCTTAAAATTATTTAAAATAAAGTAAAACATTGCAGTAGCATTGCACAAACACAAATAGAAAATTCATTACAAAGGTATAAAGATAGCTAATAAACATGTGAAAATATGTTCAACATCTCCATAATTGAGGAAATGTCAAAATGATGAGGATTTTTTTGTTTTTTACCAAATTTTATAAATCAAGATAAAAAAGATTGACAGTGCTCAAAGTTAACAAGAATGTGAAAAAATTGGGACTCCTTTTTTTGTGTGAAAGTCTACATGGTATGATAATTTTGAGGGGAGTATGCAGTGATACATGTCTAAACATACACATGAGTAATTGAAATATAAGATCATAAGTCAAGAAATCTCCTTTCACCTTTCTTGGGGTAGTATCAAGAGGTTTAGGCCCCTGAGCCAACTGTTTTCATAGGATAGAGTCTCACCATCCATTAAAGAGATGAAATTAAAGATCTATTCCCACATGGAAGTGCTAGACAGGAGAGGAATTTCTTTCTCTATGTCTCAAGTTCATTTTCTTCTTCCAGTTTTTAATTTTTACTTCTTTAATCCAACTCTCAATATCTAGCTCAAAATTTGTTTCCCTATAGCCAATTTTGCTCACCAAAATTCCTTTTGCATCCTAAATTCGGAATAATCTTTCTTAAAGAACAAATCTGATCCGGAAATAGTTGTCTCTTTTCCCTCCCCCATCCTAGTTCAGCTTCCTCTTGTTCTTAGGATAAAGACCAAGATCAAATACCAAAATCTTTGATGTAGCTTACTGACGACCACTTCAGCCTTCTTACACCACATCGTCCTCACATTCCATACAATTGCGACCTGAACTTCCTCAGTTACTGGAGCTCATGATGCTGTCTTCTTGACAGGGCTTCAGAGCTGACCTCTCTCTGTTCTCTATTTGATTGTATAACTATTACTCATTGACCATATCCTAGCTCTGTCCTGGCTAGCTCAGGAAATTCTTCTCCAGTCATAGGTAAAATCTTCCCCCAGATGAGCATCTGTAGCCTTACGATGCATTTCTCTTTCTTAGCACTAACCACACTAGAACGCTATGTCTTGTGTGGTTGTTTGATTCATGTCTTTCTCATCCACTAGAGATTAAGCCACATGAACATAAGAATCATGTCTGGTTTTCTCTCCACTGTGGCATCATATCTCAAAAAAACTCACTGAATGAGTGAATAAAACACTGATCTGCTTTCTACACATGGTGATGGGTTGGGTAGAAATATAATTAGACATAAGGGAGATTCCATCTTATGTTTATGATACAGGCTTCAGTCTCACACAATTACCAGTGGCTAAAGAAAAAAGATTCAAGATGTCAAATTATTATTAGCACTTATTAACTTCAATTATCGCTATTTTAATGATCACAAGATTCTTTCTAAGCCATTTTCACCTTATTTCCCCATAATGGTTAAAGCTACACTTTTTCAGATGAGTTGCATCTAATAAGGGAGAATACAAGGTGGGCTACTTTGAACCAAGTTTAAACAAATTTGGTTCAGACTATGATTCCATAGTCTGTGTTAACTTTAGGCTGAAAATAATTGCAAATTCAACATAAATTAGCTACGTCAGCCATGTGTGGATTTTCCTTGAATTATGAACAAGCGCAACAAAATCTATTTGATGAAATAAGTGGAAACAAATTTTGAAGAGCAAAATGCTTTTGGAAGTATAGCTAACAGTCAACTTTATTGTTTTTTAAAAACTATCTCTGAATATAAGAGAGTAGTACCTATTTTATACTTATGCTATTTTTCCAAGTCACAAAATCTAATTCAATTCAGTAAAGTTGAGTTCACTCTAGAAATTTTAGTTTGGGGTCTTTGAACTTTTATTCAAAAGACAATTTAAATATTACAAAATTAGATCTAGAAAAATATTGAATGATGTTGCTTGCTGAGTATAATAAAGTATTAAATTATAATAAGAATTGAGAGTTTTCATTATTTATTCAATATACTGAATGTGATATGGTACTTTGTATCTGCTGCCAGAGTATTGCTTCAAGACAGGCTAATCTGTACTCTTAGAATGACACCCTGTGGCTGGATATATCAATAGCAGAATGCTCATTTGTCATTCTCATCTTTGTCTTTTTGGAAAAAAAAGTCATGATAAAATACAATTTATGTACAATATGCAGACAAAATCATTTTAATGCTTGAAATGGATTGACTAAGGTTAACTTGAATAAAGAAAAGTTTTTAATATTTGCAGTTTAATCTACAAGCTATCCATAAGCTATGTCAATATATATATTTATTACTTTTCTCAGGAAAACTTGATATGGGAAGATAGACTAGTAAGTACAAATTCAGTCTTAGAGTTGGTCATTTGAAATATCTCCTCTGTTATAAAACAAAATAAAACATTTTGCTGCCATAGAGATGGGATATTGCATTTGTAATATGTTCCCTCCCCTCTGTCTATATAAATCTTACCAACCTTAAAGAAAGGTCAACACCTACCCTTCTTGTACCTTCATTTATTATAAATGCCTGTGAATCTCTGACCCTCTGAACAGTTATTGAATTACTTTTTATGCATCTTAGCTAGCAGTGAGTCACTGTGATGTCTAACAATATCATGTTTTTCTTGAAATCACTTAAATATTTCTTGTCATTTACATTTCCATCTGTTCATCTTGCATATGAACATTGAGAATGAGAGCCATATTATTTGCTTTTTCTAGTCTATGTAGGGCTCAGAACAACAGTCACTGAATAGCAGGTCCCTTGTTAATTTGATCCAAAATTATCCAGAAAGAAGAATTAAATAATTATAATCCAGTTGTTTACACATGTTCTCACATTTAACATTTGTAAGTTTAACATACAAATTGCTTTTGATTCTAAGTAATTTTCTTATAGCTTAAATGTATACTTAAATTTTTATAACAGTAAAATTTTTATGTTACAAATGTATATAATGTAGTTTACCTATGATTTATGCATGTCACAGATAAATAGTACAATATGATAAAATATAACAATATAATATCAATATAATGTAATATAGATAATATGGCCACATTTTGACATATTAAATTGGAAAGGAGAAAATACATTCTTGTAAAAATAATTCTTTATCATTCCATTCTTTCCACCATTGCATTCCTTTCATTTGATATTAAAAAAATCCATATTTGCTTTAATTCCTCATGGGTTCTGAGTGTTTACCTTGGGTCAGGGTGAAGCAGCCTCTTACAGAAATATGTCTATATGACTTCCGCTGCCCTGCTGTGCCTGAATTTGCTACTGCCTTGGAAAAGCTTGGTGGGAAAGAGGAAAATATGGGTGTGAGACTGGGAGGACCAGATGGGATCACACAGGTGAGAGAATCGAGCGTCTTTGAAACTACCTATAAGCAAACTCCATCTTCCTAAGTATCTCAAGTTCTTTTTGCAATCAAACCTAGAACTTCACTCTTTCTTCTATAAAACAAATATTTTCAACCTAGTTGCTGGGTTATATTATCCAGATTGGAACAATTTTGAAAAGTTATTCATATACTTATTTTTAAATTAAACATATTTTTCTCTACACTTTAAATGCAAACTAAGCACCAGTCTAAAGGGCTTCCATAGCCTCGCTGATTTCACTATTAGATAAATGTTTGATTTTTGCAACTGATATACCTTGTTCGCACAGATAAGGCTTTTGAAAAAAAAAATGGTAAAACTAACAACAGCCCAACAAAAAGCCATTGTAAAGAAAGAGAAGAATAAGAAAATAGCGTATGTGAACTCTGTGGCTACCCTAATTAGTGCTTGTATTTTCACTAGTCATCTTGCTTTCCCCTAGTGGTTCACAAAAGTGAAAAACATAGTAAGATGCTCCACACTAAAACTATGAAATAAATTTAATCACATTCTTGATTCACAGAATTCAGGGTTTCAATTTGTACTTTAAAGTCCTATGTTGCCTAAATTTATACAAATAACCTAATATCTAAAGTAGTCTCACGATCAATTTATAAAAATTTCTCAAATGAAAGGTCTGACACCAGAAAGCATAATCTCCTGAGGTCTTAAGCTTAAGACTGAAGGCTGCCAAGGGATAAACAAAGGTAAGACTGGAAGTATCATATGACTGATCCCTGTGAAATAGAGGAGCCAGACCAAAGACAGCACCATTGGGTAGAAAAGAGATTCTATAAAAACATGATCATGTACACTGCTGACAGCCACTGGAGCTCCAGTAGGTTTGGAATTTCAGTTGGAATGGCTAGAGTTTATATTGTCTGCTACTCCTGACTCTTACTTATTTTATGAATCCCAGTTGTGGCCCAGTTGCTTTAATGGTAAAAGCCACACATCTGGTTGTAAAATAAGGTATGAAATATGTTTTCTAAACATGGGGAAAGTAGTCTCATCAACCACAAGATTTAATTCTCTGCAACCTCATCATCTATAATATATGATGACATCCAAGCTCAGCTGCCAGCCAATGATATTAATTATTGAGACTTGATTGGGGTTAACTGCTTTTGCTTAAGGTTTCAGCATTCTCTAATTTCAGTTGTCTCCATGATTCAGTGCTCTAAATACTTATTAGAAATGACAGGATGTGCTAAATATGACTCTAGGAAAAATCAAGGACATTTATTAGATGGGATTATCCTTTCTAGTTTATCTGCATAGGGGATTTTATTAAATTTAAATTTGAAATATTTTCTCTTATTTGTTTCCAATGTATACCTGAGCTTGTGTAAAGACAATAGGAATCCTTTTCTTGTATTTTTAAAACCATAATATTATCTGCTACAAGTTATTATCTAATGACTTCCTCTGCATTTTGATGGGTAGTCCAGAAATCATTAATTATCATTATTATTAAAAAGCAGCATCATTATTATTAAAAAGCCACTATCATGATAATATTTTAATATAGTTTTTAGATGGCCTCACATGTGTCTTAAATATTCATAAATGTTGTATAGATCACTATATTCATTTTTTTCTACCATCACTAGACATCATAATGTTTATTTTTAGGAAAATAAATACAGGTTTGTAGTTTGTAATTAGTCAAATTGAGTTAAGTTCAGAAAATAACAAAAATAAAATAAGAGTAAATGTTATAAACTACTTAATAAGTTACTTTTTAATTACTCCATTACAAAAAGAGACATATTTTTACATGTATTGAGGTAGTCTTTAAGTGTACATTTATATATGCAATAAATAACATATTAAAAAGTAAAAGTGTTTTGATTTCAGGACAGAGTAATTTCATTTATAAATTGGAAGTCTTTTTTTAAAAAAAATTAAGTACTATAATTAAAGAAGTGTTTTCAATTAAAACCAAATTTTCAAAATTAATCATTAGTCGGCCAGCTTCCAATGTCTCCAGACTTGTCTTCTAAATATTTTTCAACAATCTCAAAATGATTTTTTAAATTGAATTTAATAACAAACAAGCAAATAAAACAAACCCAGAAGCCATAAAGATAAACTAGTCACACCATCATGAGCATGACACATGTTTTATGTCACAAAAAATATGTTTGTATTTCCCAAAGATAACTAAAATAATATATTTGCTTCCTTTCAAAATAACATTACCTCATTTAAAAGCACTTAGGATATACAATTATTTTCCTAAGATGCTAATTTATTTTAATTGACTTTTATTCCTGTTCTCTATTGTTAAGTGAGCATGCTTTGTGACATACTTGTCACATTGATGGGGAAAGGCTGGCTCATTACATATTGCCCCATGTTGTTTACTTCTTCACAGCAAGCTAGGACTCATTAACTCATAAGCTCACTGGTGCTAAAGTCACATTTTTACGTATCCAACTGTTTCAAATATAGCCCAATAAACAGTAAGTCAGTCATTTAGAGCCTGATGCTCTGTGTACCCTGCAAAGCTGCTCCCATCATTTGCTAGCTATAGATTTGATAAACCCCAAAGCCATAAATGACCATAAATGACTCCAAGCTGCTGCTGCTGCCCTTTAGAACTCTGACCCAGAGACCCTCCATCTCTCTCCTAAGCAACATCACCTACACATGAAGCTTCATTTCTCATCTTCCCCTCATCCCCAGTAGCACATTGCTTTCTTCCCCTTCTGAATGGTGGCCTCTGGAGGTGTCATGTTATAAGAGACTTCTCTCACATGCAAATCTGTCGAAGTGTAGCTCAAATGAATTCCTCGTGTGCTAGTGCCACCTCATAGTCATTGCTTTTTCCTTATCAGTTTTTTTTTTTATCCTTTGAACTTACTACAATACTTTTAGGTAAGAAAGAGATCAACAATTAACATTACTTAATGTAAATTAAAAATCTCAATCCCTATATAATATCAGTCCCTATTTGTTTGTTTACATTTCAATTATTTACTTATTTACTTTTTCTTCTCCTGACATGCCTGGGCAGAAATAAATTATTAGTTAAGTTCAATAAACTGAAAAAATATACTAATGGGTTTTGCCTCCATGAACCTTGGATTTTTTTTTTTTTTCTTTTGAGTAGGAGTGTTACTGTCTCCCAGGCTGGGGTGCAGTAGCATGTTCATGGCCACTGCAGCCTCAACCTGCTGAGCTCAGGTTATCCTTCTGCCTCAGCCTTCCAAGCAGCAAGAACCATAGGGGCATGCCACCAAGACTGGTTGTTTTTTGATTTATTGTAGAGACGAGGACTTGCCAAGTTGTCCAGGTTGATCTCGAACCTCTGGACTCAGGCAATCCTCTCACCTCTGCCTCCCAAAGTGCTGGGATTACAGGCGTGACCCACCGGGCCAGGTGTATCTTTTTTTTTTCCTAGCCAGTCTTTTCCTTATTGTTTTGAAGAGAAAAACAAACTTATGTTTTTTCTGCATAATTCTTCCTTATTGGCTCTTTTGTTATTTCTTAGGAAATATTATGTACTTGAATATTAGGCAGAAGTAAAATAATTCAGGAGAATTATTTTGTGTTCCTTACCAAGCTAAGTGCATTTCATATAGAATTTCAATTTTTATTACAAAAGGCAAGTTTAGCACTTTTTTAAACTGCAGTATTGAAAATAAAACTTGCTACCTTAACCATTTATAAATGTACAGTAAAGTTGGCCACACAAACAATGTTGAAAACAGCTGTCTGGTGCTTTTAACCTGGCATGATTGAAATTCTGTACCCACTGAACAACTCTGTTTTTCTCCTTCCTCTCATGCCTTGGCAACCATAACTCAACTTTCTGTTTCTAAGAGTTTGCCTACTTTGGATACCCCTATACAGTATCCACTTAAATAATAGAATGATGCAATATTTGTTTCTTAGTGACTGACATTTCACTTAGTATAATGCCCTTAAACTTCATAAGTGTTGTAGCATTTGACAAAGTTTCCATTTTTAAGCTGAATAATATTTACTAAATATATATATCACATTTTCTTTATCCATTCATCTGTCAGTGGACATATAGGCTGCTTCTACTCTTTGGTATTGTGAATAATGTGTAATGAACATGTTTGTGAAAATATCTCTTTGAGATCCTGGTTCATCTATTTTAGATATATGCCCACAAATGAAATTGCTTGCCTATATGGTAACTATGTATATGTATTTTTGAGGAAACTTTATACCTGTTTTCTTAGAGAGTGTACCATTTCACCTTCCCATCAGCAGTGTAAAAGGGTTTTAACTTCTCCAAATCCTCACATCCTCTCCAACTCTTGTTATTTTCTAGGTTTTTTTCTTTTGGTTTTTGTTTTTTAATTTTTATTTTAAAGATGGGGGTACAATTCAGGGTTAGGTATTCAAATGGTTGTTGTCTTCAAGTAGAGTTTGGGCCTCACTTTGGTCCCCACGTCACCTGGTTTAAGATCAGGTACCATTATTGATGAAGTGTGCCCTGCCCCCCTTCCCCCCACCCCCAGCAGTTTCCCACTACTGTCAATTCCTTTCTTATAGTATTATGATAATGGATCAGGGTCCACTTATGAGTGAGAACATGTGGTACTCAGTTCTTTGTTTCTGTGACAGATAACTGAGTTTTACAGACTCTAAGTCCATCCAAGTTGCCACGGAGTTCATAATTTTGTCCTTAATTATGGCTGTGTAATATTCCATCATATATATGTATCAGATTTTTTTTATCCAGTCCACTTTTGATGGGCAGCATGGTGGGTTCCATATTTTTACTATTGTGAATAATGCTGCAATGGACATGTGTGTGCAGGTATCCTTTTCATAGAGTGATTTGAGCTCCTCTGGGTATATTTCCAGAATAAGGATTGCTGAGTTGTATGGAAGGTTGATTCCTAGGTCTTTTAGAAATAGCCAAACTGTTTTCCACAGAGGTTGTACTAGTTTATAATCCCACCAACAGTGTAGAAGTGTGCCCTTTTCTCCACATTCTCTCCAGCATCTGTTGTATTTGAGTTATTGATGATGGCCATGCTGACTGGAGTTAGGTGGTATGTCAATGTGGTTTTAATTTGCATTTCTTTAATGATTAGTGAGGCTGAGCATTTTTTCATGTATCTGTTGGCTGCTCCTATATCTTCTTTTGAGAAGTATCTATTCATATTTTTTGACCACTTTGTAATAGAGTCATTTGTTTTTTTTCTTTTTGGCATGTTTGAGTTCCTTATAGATCCTGGATGTTAGACCTCTGGCAGATATACATTTGGCAAATGTTTTTACAACAAAAGAATGTTTTTTGTTTTTTTAATAGTAGTCATCCCAGTTGGTGTGAGGCAATATCTCATTGTGGTTTTGACTTGCCCTTCCCTGATGAGTAATGATGTTGAGCATATTTTCATAGTGTTTGCTGGGCATTTGTATATTCTCTTTTGAAAAATGTCTATTCAAGTATTTTGTCTCTCTCTCTCTTTATATATATATATGTTAGATAAATATACACTAGTTATATACAGTATATTAACTCATCAAATATATAATTTGCAAATATTTGTTTCCATTTTGTAAGTTGCCTTATCTCTTTGTTGGTTGTTTCTTTTTATGTACAGTAGTTTTTCAGTTTGATGTAGTACCACTTGACTATTTTTTATTTTGTTGCCTGTGCTATATTTAAGAAAACATTTCCAAATCCAATGTCATAAAGTTTTTTCTTTATGTTTCTTCTGGAGATTTATAGTCTCAGATCTTTAAGTATTTAATTCATTTTGAGTTAATTATTGAATATGGTGTAAGGTAAGGTTTTAACTTTCTTCTTTTGCATGTGGGTGTCCAGTTTTCCTAATGCCATTTGTTGAAGACTGTAGTGTCCCAACTGTACAACTTTGACACTCTTGTTGAAGGTCATTTGACTATATAAATTTAAATGGTTTTATTTCTGGCTCTCTCTTTTGTTTTATTGTGCTATATATTTGTTTTATGCCAGAACCATACTGTCTAATTTACTATGATGTTGTAATTTTTTTTTTTTTTAATTAGGAAATCTGAGGCCTTTGGCTCTTTTTTTTTTTTTCCTCAAGAATGTTTTGGTTATTTGGGGACCTTTGAGATTCTATGTCAATTTTAGAATTTTTTTTATTTCTAAAAAAGAAAATCTTAAGGATTTTTTTGTAAGGAATCACAATGACTTTGTAAGATTGCTTTAGGTAGTATGTCATTTTAATAATATATCTTCCAATCCATAAACTTTCTTTATCTTGGTTAGGTTTATTCCTAAGTCTTTCATTCTTATTGATGCAATTGTAAATGGGATTGTTTTCTTAATTGCTTTTTTTTGGATTATTCAGTGTTAGTCTATAGAAACACAAGTGATTTTGTATGTTGATGATGTATCCTGCAATTTTACTGAATTTGTTTATTTGCTCTAACAGGTTTTTTTTGTGTGTGGAATCTTTAGGATTTTCTGCATACAGACATTTCATCTTCAGGCAGTAAGTTTACTTCTTTCTTTTCAGATTGGATACCTTTAATATTTTTTCTTGCCTAATTGCTCTGGCTAGGATTTTTGTGCAAGTTTGCAAAATTAGGAATAAATATTGTTCTATTATTACAAAATGATTATATTGCTCTCACTTTTTGGTAGATGTGGGCTTTGAATTACTTTCTCTCTTTGAGGAATTCCTAGTCATTAACTAATGATAAACAAACCTTATCCCTTTAGTACTAACAAGAACAAATATTACTAGTTTACTGTTTTTTAAATTTTACATGTCACAACTCCTTACATAATTCCACTTTACTCAGTGACATATTTTTTCAAAATGAAGGTATTATTGCTGTCTGTGTTCCTGCAACTGTCTGAAAATAATTTCCCAAAAAACATCAGGCTTTTTCTCTCATTAAAAATACACAATAAAATGTTGTAAAATATAAACTTTACTTATCTGTGAAAATAAAAAAGCTGTGAATTTCACTGCACTTGATCTTTGAAAAAATTTAATAAGCCATCTAGTTTTGAAGAAAAATTTTATTTCAGTCACATTTCAGTTTGACTATAAATATGAAGTACTTGCATCTGTCATCTAGTGAATAATCATAGGATGACTTTGTTGAATGTTAAAGTGACCTTACTAGAAGGTTTGACACAGATAAATATAGATTTTGTTGCTAGAAAATTTTTACTTTTTCATTACGGTTTGTGAGAACTGACTTAAACACAATAAAATTTCTTGCAGGTCTGTTTTATTTTTTTTCTCTCCATGTATACCTGTCTTCACTTAAAAACATTAAAATGTCTACTTTGTTCATAGTCCCATACAAGCTAAATTAAATTATTCTGATTTATTACATTGGTGTGTCTCATTTTCAACCACTTACACAATGTTATTCTTGCAATTGATTGATACATTCAAATAAGATTGATGGAACACTTTGGATGAAGAGCACTGAACTAAGTACTAAGAAAAATAAATAAATAAATGTAAACTAAAGATCTTATAATTAAGTCAGGTAACAGACACATCAAACTTTCAGTAAAATAAATTGTAAATTATGTATCATAAAAGACTCTATAGTCTTCAATTTCTCTGACTGTCTTTGACTTCATTCATTTTCTTTCATATCTCTGAAATGCTGTTTATTATTAGTCAACATCAAACTCATTCCAACATCCATTGGACTGCTCAGATGAAACCTCTATTAGCAGCTTTTATTTCTCTTTTCAAATTCAAGGTTGTAGGGAGTTACTACTCCACCTTATTGTTACCCACCAGAGTTTGAATCAAATGAATCTTATTATGTGTTTATCTTCCCTCAAGATTAAATTACTTAATGAGAGGTGGTAAGATTTTCTTGTATATCTTCAGCAAAACCTGACCATAGAAAGGGTTTAAGGTGATGAAGTGCCTAAGTGAAACAATAAGCCTTAGAGTGTGAGAGACTACAAAAAGTGAAAACAGTTAATTTTGCTACTGTTTGGTGGGGGAGTGAGTAATCAGGAAAGTTTCCTGGAAGTGATGACATTAAAATTTTTACAGTAAGGAAACAGAAGGAAAATAGCAATTTATTACATCATATAAATTAAGAATTTTCAAAATATTTATTTTATAATAACATATCTTCTTATTTTAACTTTTCTCAAAACTTTTCTATGTACTTTTGGATACATTTATATGCTGTATTTTCCAAAGCAACTGTATAATTTGACTTAAAATGATTCTTTTATTTTTTTCTTCCTCTTACTGTATGTTTTACAATGAACACAATGAAATAAGACTAAAGGTTAATAACAGAATGAATGTTGAAAATTGTACAAATTTATGGAAATTAAAAACATACTCTTGAACAATGAATGGGTCAATGAAGAAATTAAAAAGGAAATTTAGAAATGTATTGAGACAAATGAAAATGCAATAAAATAACATAAAATCTGTAAGGTATAGCAAAATCAGCTCTGAGAGGGAAGTTTATAGCAAGACATGCCTACATAAAAAAGTAGAAATACTTCAAGTAAACAATGTAATGATGTACCTCAATGAATTAGAAAAAGCAAGAATAATCTAAACCCCAAATTAGTAGAAGAAAAAAATGGTAATTGTCAGAGCATAAACAGATAAAAGTGAGGCTAAAAGCAAATCACAAATATATATATATATATTTTTTTTTGAGTTGGAGTCTCACTCTGTTGCCCAGACTGGAGTGCAGTGGCTGCTCCCAGCCACCATAGCCTGACTGTCGATCCTTCTGCCTCAGCCTTCCAAGTAGCTGGAATTACAGGCACGCACTACCATGCCAGGCTAATTTTTGATTTATTGTAGAGATGCGGTCTTGCCAAGTTGCCCAGGCAGGTCTCGAACCCGCGGGCTCAGGTAATCCACTCACCTCAGCCTCCCAAATTGCGGGATTACAGGCTGAGCCACTGAGCCCGGCTAAATCACAAAATATTAACAAAATGAATAGTTACTTTTTGGAAAGATAAAATCCACAAACCATTAGTTAGACCAAGAAAACAAAAAATAAAAAACAGAAAAGACCTGAAGAAATAAAATCAGAGATGAAAAAGGAGACATTAGAATAGATACTATAGACATATGAAAGATTATTAGAGACTATTATAAACAACAAATTGGAAAACCTAGAAGAAATAGAAAATGAACTATGAATAGATAGAAAACATTAACAGAAAAGACAGGATTAAAGCAGTAATAAAAAGTTTCCCATCAAAGTAAAGTTCAGGACCTGACAGCCTCACTGCTGAATTTTACTTAACGTTTAAAGGAGAACTAATAAAAATTCTCCTCAAACTACTCTAAAAAAACTGAAGAGGAGCAAATACTTCAAAACTCATTCTATGAGGTCAGCATTACCCTGATCTCAAAAACAGGTAAGGACATAGCAACAACAACACAAGTACAGGCCAATATACCAGATAAATGTAGATACAGAAGTCCTCAACAAAACACTAGCAAACCAAATTTAATAACACATTAAAAAAATCATTCATCATGATCAAAAAGAATTCTTCTCAGGAATTCAAGAATGGTTAAATATATATAAATTAATAAATGTAATCTATTAAATTAACAGAAACAAGGACAAAAACATACAATATATGATGAAAATTCATTTGGTAAAACTCAACCTTTTTTCATGATAAAATTCTCAACAAATGGTTATAGAAGGAAAATATCTTAAAGCAAAATAAGGCCACACATGACAAATTCACAGCTAACATCAAACTGAATGGGGAAAAATTAAAAACCTTTTCCTGATTCTGGAACAAGATAAGGATACCCACTTTAACAACTTTTATTCAACATGGTACTGGAAATTGTAGCCAGAGCAATTATGAAACAGAAAGAAATAAAGCACGTCAAAACTGAAAAAGAAGAAGCCAAATTATCCATGTTCACAGATGACATGATCCTGTGTTTAGGAAAACCTAGACTTCAACAAAAAAAATGGTTAGAAATTATAAACAAATTCTGTAGAGTTCTGGGACACAAAACCAACATACAAAAATCCATAGCATATCTACAAACCAATAGAAAAGAATCTGAAAACTAAATCAACAAAGGAATATTATGTATGTTACCTACAAAAACTTATCTAGGAATAAATTTAACTAAATAAGTGAAAGATTTCTACAATGAGAATTAAGAAGGGTATATTTTTCTATTTTTTGTGTATCCTATTCATTTTCTTTAATCAGTTTCATAATTCTCATATAGACTAGAGTAATTTATATTTTTTAAATGTCCATAGCATCAAAAGCAATCTACAGATTCAATGTGATTCCTCTTAAAATACTAATGAACTTCACACACAAAAAAGAAAAAAAAATACTAAAATGTATATGGAACCACAAAAGACCTTGAATACTCAAAGCAATCCTGAGGGGGGAAAACAAAAAAAAGCTGGAGGCATCGCATTACCAGACTTCAAAATATACCACAAAACTATAATAACCAAAACAGCATAGTAAAATGGCATAAAACAGAAACATAAACCAATGGAACAAAATAGAGAACCAAGAAATAAATCTATGCATTAACAGCTAACTCGTTTTCGACAAAGGCATCAAGAACATGCATTGTGGAAAGGACAGTAAATAGTGCTGGGAAAACTGGATGTTCATATGCAGAATAATGAAACTAGACCCCTGTCTTACCAAATGCAAACATCAACTAAAAATTGATTAAAGGTCTAAATGTGAGAACTGAAACTATGAACTACTAGAAGAAAACATTGGAGAATACTTCAGGACATTTGTCTGGGCAAATATTTTTTTTAATGACACCTCCAAAGCATAGATAACAAGATCAAACATAGACAAATGGGATTGCACCATGCTTAACAACCTCTGCAAAGCAAAGGGCACAATCAACAAAGTGAAGATACAACAACAAAAATAGGAGAAAACATTTGCAAACTATTTACCTGACAAGGGATTAATAAGCAGAATATACGAGAAACTCAAACAACTCAGTAGCAAATTACACACACACACACACACACACACACACACACACACACACACTACAAATAATTCTATTTAAAAAGTGGACAAATGATATGAAATGTTCTGAATTTCACAAAAGGACATCACATGGCCAACAGGTATATAAAATAACGTTCAACATCATTAATCATCAGAGAAATGCAAGTCAAAATTACGAGATATGATCTCACCCAAATTAAAATGACTGTTATCAAAAAGATGAAAAATGTAAATGTTGAGACTGATGCAGAGAAAGAGAAATGCTTGTTCACTCTTTGTGAGGATGGAAATTGGTACAGCCACTATGGAAACTAACGTAAATAGTATTCCTTTGTTGATTTTGTTTTCAGATTCTTTTCTATGGATTTGTAGATATGCTACAGATTTTGTATCCTGGAACTCTACAGAATTTGTTTTTAATTTCTAATTCTTTTTTGGTAGAGTCTAGGTTTTTCCATAGTGGTTTTTTGAGTTTCATCAAAAAAAAAAAAACTAAAAATAGATCTAACATATTATTTGGCAATTTCACTGCTGGGTATATATTCAAAAGAAAGGAAATCAGTGTATCAAAGAGATATCTGCAGTTTCATATTTATTTTAGCATTATTCACAATAGCCAAGACATGGACTCTACTTAAGTGTCTACTAGTGGATGAATAAATAAAGAAAATGTGAACATATACATAATGGAATATTATTCATTCATAAAAAAAAGAATAAAGATCTGTCACTTGCAGCAAGAGGCATGGAACTGGAGGACATTATTTTAAGTGAAATAAGCTATGCACAGAAAGACAAATATTACATTTGCATTGATATGAGAGCTAAAAAAAATTGATCTCACGAAGGTATAGAGTAGAATAATGGTTGCCAGAGACTGGAAATGGTAGAGAGAAGGGGAATGAAGAAGACTTAGTTAATGGGTACAAAAATACAGCTAGATAGAAGGAATATGTTTTAATGTACAATAGCTAAGTCGGTTGACTATAAATATTTCAAAAATGATAGAAAAAAATTTGGAACATTCCCAACACAAGGAAATGATAAATATTTTAGGGAATTACCTTGATTTGATCATTACACACTGTATACATGTATCAAAATATTATATGTACCTCATAATTATGTACTATCATAATAAATAAAATAAAACTATTACATGTCTAGAACTTGATGTGTCATCTTTCCAGCCTCAACCCTTACTTTCAATCCATTAATGTGTTACCTGTCTTAGCTAAATCATTTACCCATAGCGTAAATCATCTGGATATCATCTTGTCTTCTCCTTTTCCTTCAAACCATGTAATTTACTTTCACATCTCCTGACTATTTTGAAACTATCTGGAGGAATGTCATAGAGCAGAGATTGATTAGAGATCATTTAAAGAACTTGAAAGAATTCCTAGGCATTTTAAAAACATTACAGAAAGAAAACCCAACAAATGGCATGGTTTTTTCACAGACAAAACATTGGGCTCAAACCTGAGTAGGATATTAAAGACAAGGTTGAATACCAGAGACCTTGCCCAGTTCAGATCATACATACTTGTCATAGGGCACCACCCACCTGTGTTTTTATCTCAATAGTTCTCCTTATCAGACTAGTATAGTGGCCCAGAAATCCTAAAGCAGGAAAAGGTATAATGCTCATTAGTTACTTGTCTCATCA
Source organism: Tarsius wallacei (assembly GCA_963574415.1). Lineage (NCBI taxonomy): Eukaryota > Metazoa > Chordata > Mammalia > Primates > Tarsiidae > Tarsius > Tarsius wallacei. Next base: position 1,958 of record CAUYQG010075415.1, on the reverse strand, counting down.
TGGAATATCTTTTCTACCATCCCCTCTGAGGCATTCATGATTTGAAAATGTTCTGATTATTTTCTGTCATAAGCAACTAGATTCTTCTGCTATGAATTTGAAATCACAGTAGGGTTCTGAGGACGTAGTTGGCTACTTGAACTGCCAAGAATATTTTAATCCCCTTTATAATTTCCCTGTGTCATTTTTGCCAATTATCACAAAAATATTTTTTTCTCTATCACTTCATTCCTTTTTCCTCTTTCTGCCATTGCCTTTATTCTCTTCCTTCTTACTCTATGTGGTTTTTATCAAGGTCCTCATTAAGAAAAAAAGACAGCATAATTAATAATCAAAAGTATTGATTGTCAATTATTTACTTTCATCACAAATGGAAACAGTATACTTTGAAATGAAATTTGAACATTCACATTAACTCACACACAGGTAGGTCTTGATAGCATAGTGGTTACCTCCTTGACTGGAGATAACCCACAAACAATGAAGTCTTGTTTTACCAAAAAGTTACAGCTTCATGGTTAATTGTTCTTGGTCATCTTCATCTTATTACTGCCATATTCAAGTCTCTTACTCTATTTTTCTTATTATCATTCATGGCAGACAACTTGATTCTACTTCAGAACAGGCTAGGTACTCTTTATTTGTCATTTGTGGCTTAATTCTCCCACCATCTTGAGGACGCCATCTCCAAACTCTTCACTTCCATCAAGTTCCTGATTCAATTTTGTGCTTTTTTTCTGCACCTGTGCTCATATATTTACTGACGTGTATTATAATGATCAATGTATGCACCTTTGATTCATAATTCCCTGTGAGAGACTTGAGGGGCAGGGTTGGTATCTTCTCAAAGTGCTGGCATTCTCAGCACTTTGAAAAGACCTCAATAGATAATGTTCATAATAGCTTGCAATCATACAGCACTGTCTTTGAGACACACTCCATTCTAATCACTTTATATGTCTACATGTGCAATTCTCACAAAAGTTTTGAAATAGGTACCTGTTACCCAGTTTTACAAATGACCCAGAAAGGTCATATAACCTGCATAAGGTCATACAGCTTGAAAGCAGCAGAAGTAGGATTTCAACCCTGGTGATCTGGCTCTGGAGCTTGAGATCTTAGCCTCCAAATCACATTGTCTTAGTAGAACCGAATGGTCCTGCTATTTTATTAAATCCTCCAATGTTATCAGACTTGAGGATAACAACCTGCGATAATGATTGTTTTCAGTGATATAATAATATACATGAATTATGATGGGTTGATATATTTTTATGAAGTTATAGAAATCCAGCCACCTTTTAAAATATTGCTATCATAAGAAACTGTTGAATTTAACATAACTAATTTTTCTAATGGAACTTCTTTTATGCTGATGGCTCCCAAAGTAGGAAACTAAAATGACATGGTGTGATAATACATGTAATATAAATAGAAATAAATACTCTAGTTAGCAAAATCTGTCACATAAGAATGTGAGTCATATGGCAATAAAAGTACTGGACACTTAGTTAGAAATTCTATAGAAGAAATATTTTTTGCTTAGTACTAATATTTATTAATAATAGCAAGTGTAGTTTATTGAGTGTTTATCAAATGCTTACCATCTATTTTAGAGCACTTTATAAATATATCATTTTCACCATTTAAGGTAACTGAGGCTCAGAGGAGTTTAAACAACTTGCTCCAGATCACAGAACTAAATGTGATAACTATTACAGACTAAAAAACTGCAAAATATTTACCAACTCTTAGATTTCAATCTGTATTGATAATTATATTTTTGACAGAACATAATCTTTCAAATAGCTTTTTTTTGTTTAGAAAAATAAATCCTTGCTATAAACCAAAACTCCTCAATTTAAAAGGTAGAATTTATTTTTTCAAGTCTCATTTCAGTTAGTGGCATATTCCCCTCTAATTTTGTTCATATGAGATTTGGATTTTGAAATGAACAA